>JASFAX010001759.1:0-48973 GCA_030737875.1 Allium sativum | reverse complement strand
TTCAAAAGGCGGATGGTTCACTTCGCTTGTGCATAGATGATATTTTGGAATGAGGAAGAACATGCTTTACATCTAAAGGGAATTCTCGGATACCCTCCAAGCGCATCAACTTAAGGCGAAGTTCTCCAAATATCATTTTGAAGAGAAAAAGTAAGGTTTCTAGGACATGTGGCGCCCAAAGAAGGGATAGCAGTAGATCCCGCAAAAGTAGTTGCGGTGCAAGGCTAATATAGGAAGTTCATTAAGGACTTTGTGAAGGTATTAGCCCCACTTACTAGATTGACGAAGAAGAATCTAATCATCTTAGTATATACACTTGGTAACATGGTTAACATTTGTTTATTTTCAAGAGATAGTTCTGGGAATGTTAGCAGGACACGGCAGAAGTTGTAGTTCCAAGTATACTATAAGAATAAAATGTGGAACGAGTGGCGATAGTGAAATGAGTTCCAACGCATATTCTGGAAACAGAAATTAAGAAGCTACGCAGATCATGAAGTTAAGACAGTCAGAGCAATATGGAGTGAAGCTCAAGAAGATGCGACTTAGAAGACTTAAGACTAGATACGCGCATCATACCCTTTCTGGGGGTATATCCTTGATCTCTCTTTTTCTGTAAAGTTCATTTGCTTGTCTTTATCTTTTAAGTATATCCTCTCGATCCTATCCTCGATCCTTCGGTAGAAGCCAATGGATGTAAACATGTGTTTGAAACATGTTATGTTTGGTGGATGCAAGTGGATGTAAGTGTTTGCTAGTGGTCGCTCGTGGATGCAAATACACACATTAGGCACTAGATCAGCTCAGTCACTTTCATATTGCATATGCATGAGTGAATTTTTATATATATGAATTGAAACTTGATGTGTTATCATATGGATGTTGCATTCATATGGATGATTATGCACTCATGTAGAAAGTATGATTAGGAATAATTACATGCATAATGGACTCATGACACTGATATAATTTGCATTAAGGAGCTCAACTGAATCAGTAGACCGCCTGATTTTGCATTAGATAAGGACACATACACACACTATGCATATAGTCATGAAAAGCATTAGAAATCATTTTAAGGATAATGGACGTCTGTGATTGAATGGTTGTTGAGTAGATGGATGTTGGATGTTAGGATACATTCTCCGTGACTTGGAGATTTCGGGGATGAAATCCTTTAAAGGAGGGGAGAATGTAACACCCCGTATTTCCTGTGGATATTAAAGTAACAAATTAAAGAATAATTAATCTTTCAAAGAAGAATTAAGGGAAACGGGTTGCGCCATTGCATTCGTCTCGGAATTCTGCTTAAGATAGAGTTCGAGTTTGCGTAAATCGGACTCCGTATGAAGAAGTTATAAGCCTTAGAAGTTTGTATACACCCAAGGAAGTATATATATATACATATAAATAATTCCAAAAGTCAAAACAGGTCTACAATTCGAAATCAGCCAAAGGGAAGTGGGCGGGAAAATTCCCGCTCAACAGGCGTCGGCCCCCCTTGGGGGAGTCGACATAGTAGTCGACCCCCCTTAAGGGGAGTCGACATAAGAGTCGACCCACCTATAAGGGAGTCGACATAGGTGTCGATACCCCTATAGGGTGTCGACCCCTTTTCCAAATCTAGACGAAATCTCTGGACGACGTGTTTTGGCTGATGTATCGCTCCCTGATTCGTCGTGTGACGTATTTTTCCGCTAAGAACGATCGTGATGACTTCTAGACTGATCTGAAGTCTCTAAATCTCCCTATACACCTATAAAAAGACCCCTAAACCTATTGTTTTCTACACACGAATTCATAAGCGCTTATATGCTGCTAAAACCTAAAGTGACCTAACCTTCACCTTAATCAATCAAGTTAGAGTTTTCAAGTTAACAATAAAAGTCTACATCAAAGGAATAACTAATCAAATTCAGAAATCAGATCCCAGAATTCAAGACCGTTATGTAATTTGTAAGTTCATGTTACTTTCAGAGGTAAAATTCAATTGTGATTCTGACATTGTAATAAATCTAAATCTAAGATTATGCCTATTTCTATCTGTCTTTCTATATCCATTCGATCTATCACATTGATAATATTATGTTCGTTCTTTGTCTCTTCTTTCCTTCTTCCCTTTTTGTTTTTATAGCCAGGCTACTGCGAGCCTGAGCCAAATCTCGTAAGAGATGCGCGTACGTTGGAAATAAAAATTGGGCATAATATGTGATTTGAACATGGCTAGCGCTAAAATTGGGCATAATATATGATTTGGACACGACCAGCGCTAAAATTGGGAAAAGTATTAAATTATGTATAATTGGGCATAACTGATTTATAACGGATTTGAGGACATAACACATGTTGTATTTAAAACATAAAGTGTATCGAACATATGACTTGAGATTTGAGGCATAAAGTATATTGGACATATGACTTCGGATTTGGGGTGTAAATTGAACTGTAAACATGTAAGGCATAGTACATGATGCAGTATAAGACCTAAAATTGGGGCATATTATATATGATAGTTTATGACTTGGAAGAAGGAGAGTAGGCATGAAAACCTATAGTAAGATAGGGATAACTATTAAATGTGAACACGCCTAAATTGGGATTTTGTGTAATTGGCATGCACTGTAATTAAAGGCTATAATTTGGCATAGTTTATACTGTGAATCATGATTGGGGGTTTTTTGGAGAATATTTTGTACGGTGAAATATGACTAAACCTTAGGGCATGTGTTGTATTGTGAATTATGACCATGATTTTGGGAATGTAAGTTTATAGTCTTAATTTATGGTTAGGCGAGATATGTTAATGGAACTTTAAGTGGGGTTCAATTTGTTAAACTGACTAATGTGCTGAAATCTATTGAAAGTGAATTTGTGGGGGCATAACTTGAAATTAACTTTGTTAAGGTATAACTTGAGAATTGGAACATGACTTGTTTTGTGAATTTGGGATAATTAGCATATAAAATCTAGACTTGAATATGTATGGTAAATATGCTAAAAGATAAACATGCCTATCCCGAGGTTAGATTGAGTTGCGGTGTAAAACTTCCCGGAACCGCCCGGCACATCCAGTAACCGCAACAACACCTATCTAATATGAGAGGTTAGTGCATCATGCCCAAGAAAAACCCGAGGTTAGATTGAGTTGTGGTGTAAAACTGCCCGGAACCGCCCGACACATCCAGTAACCGCAACAACATAGATCTAATGTGAGAGGTTGGTGCATTAATAAATCAATTAACGCTAATGAACAAGACATGTTAAGAATGGTAGGGTTAAGTTAACTAGGGCAACACTTAACCGTTATAACATGTTAATTAGACAAGAAGATGGGGTTAAGTAAATTTAGAACACTTAACCGTTATAACATGTTAATTAGACAAGAAGATGGGGTTAAGTAAATTCAGAACACTTAACGTTATAACATGTTAATTAGATAAGAAGGTGAGATTGAGTAAAATTAGAACACTTAACCATTATAACATGTTAATTAGACAAGTGAGTAGGGTTAAGTTAATAAGAAACACTTAACCAATATGACATGATGAATGGGTAGGGTTTAGTTAAAACAAGAGAGCAACAGCTAACCAATATAACAGGATGCATGAAAGGGTTAAGTTAACACAAGAAGGAAACACTTAACCAATGTAACACGAAAAGTGGGTGGGTTAAGTTAATTTGAATTGATTGATGACACTTAACCAATACACCATGATGAACACGTGGGGTTAAGTTAATAAGAATCACTTAACCAATGTAACTTGATGAACGAATGGGGTTAATTTAATAGGAAATACTTGACCAATATAACTTGATGAATGAACGGGGTTAAGTTAATAGGAAACACTTAACCAACATGATATGATGAGTAGGTGGGTTAAGTTAACATGAATGGACATCACTAAACCAACATAACATAATGTATGGGAGGGTTAAGTACATATCGGGTTGGTGGGTAATATTAGTAAATATAGGCCCATAAACTTAACCATTAAGTAAACATGTTTGAATCAGTAGGAGGGTTAAGTACATATTGGGTTGGTGGGTAATATTAGTAAAAATAGGCCCACAAACTTAACCTGTAAGAAACCCTAGTAACGGAGACCCATTTCAGCAGTAACCCACATAGATGTATCAAGGTACCCTGAAACTAGGCAGGGTGGGGCACGATTACTGGGTTGATTATAAGCGGTCAAAATAGCGACAGGGGGTAAGTCAGACGGTTTACATGCGTGCATGTACTCCGGAGTGGGAAAAAGTAGGCATTGGGTACCAGTAGTTATACACTGTGCATCTTGAATCGTGTCGGGTTGCTATCGTAAGGATTGATACACCTTATGGTGGGACCAGCACAGGGTATCTACATGCAAGAGACGGCCGATTGACACAGACACATGGAACATTAATACAAATAAGGAGTCGATCAATAGGGTAGTAAGGGTACATCTAACATATTCGTGGCAATTAGGCAGATTGAGGTGGAATCCTCATAATAGATGTACACCTGAAGGCTACCACAATTGCGGGGATTGGGATCACATTATCATATGATCATTTTATACAGATTACTAGTTGGGACACTAGTTTGGTGGTGCAGAGATATAAAAATCTCAATAATAAGGTAGTAGCGAAGCAGAGAAAGAGTAGAAGTGCATTTAGTTTATCTTGCCTTATCTTATCTTATACAAATCTTAGGTTATCTTGTTATCCATGTTATCACGGTATTTTCTTATATTCAGTTTATTCATGTCATGATGTTTTTGCCTATTTACATGCTGAAATTCACTGGACCTACCAGACTTATGTCTGACCTAGTTTGTTTCGCCTCTTTTCTTCCGCCCCCCCCATAGGTTCACAGGGAGGAAATATTACCACTTAGCTCCGTTTTCTTTCCAAGCTCGAAGTTATTTGATGTATTGCTTTGGACTCTCTCTCCCACTACTATGGCTGGTTCATGCTTTATTGGGGAATATCTTGGAAGTTTTTATAATCAAGACAGTGATTTTGTTGTAATAATTTGGAAGTTGGTTTGAGACAGTTGTTGGAATGTTTTAACTGTACCACGTACTTATGAAATAAATTTAGTTTTTCCGCTGTTCATATGTTTGTCTTGTAAATTATCTGCATCTTTTACTTATAGCGCTCCACCAAAGTTAAGGCATTCCCTTTGTGAGTGACCTTAACGGAGGTGGAGTGTTACAAACAGGTTAGAGAAGTCCAACCGAATTCCTCAAATTTATCGTTTATTTTCATGTTATATTACCTGTACTGTCACTATAAGAAAAATACCTTATTGCAACTAGCTATTTGCAACAGGCGACACATGTCAGTTGCAGTAAATGATATTTAACAACAGACCAATTATAGCAGTTGCAATAGATGAGATTTGGCAATTGGCCTTTTCTTTCTGTTGCGAAAAACATATCTTTAGCAACTGTGTTTCCCTTCCTGTTGCAAAAACAAACTTTTAGCAACTATGCTTTCATAACAATTGCAACAAACACATTATTTGCAACTGTGCTTTCAAGCCAGTTGCGAATAGATATCTTTAGCAACTGTTTTCGCCACTTGCAATAAGTATATTTTTACAACTGGTAAAGACAGTTGCAAAAACATACTATTAAAAATAAATATTAGCATTTAATGATTAACTTTAAATAATTAATTTTAAATAGTTACTATTAAATGATTAACTACTAGTAATTATATAATAATTAAAATTAATATTTAATAATCATCAATTAATAATAAAATTTTAGTATTATTATAAAGTGATATTTGTAACTGATAATTAAATAATAATAATAACTAATAATTAACAAATAATAATTATTAACGTTGAAAAAATAATAAAATAAGTAAATAATTATTGATAATAATAAATTAATTAAAAAAACTAATGGATAATAAATAATAATTGATTTGACATATGAGTATGTTTAAATATTAAATAAATAGTAAATAATAAATAATTAATAATAAATAAACTCATAATAAATAAATAAATATAATTGATAATTAATAACTAAGTGAAAATATAGTTGTATTGCATCTCAACATTCACAATTAATAATTAAATAATTAGCAACAATTAATAATAAGTGATAGTTAAAAATAATTAAGAACTAATAAATTATAATTAGTTTATACTGCTTAATATTAGTAATAAATGCTTAAGAAGAAATAATTAGTATCAATACTTAAGAAGTAATAATTAAAGTTTAGCTCTTAATTTTTGAAAATTAATAATTATTTATCAATAATATTGATAATTACTAATATTAATAATTAGTAATTAATATTACAAAATTTATTGTAATGTGTATTTATGCCTTGCAACTTTGGATTACACAAAGACAACATAAGTTTTTAGTCCATCGAGAACCAAAATTTCAGCTTACTTTTTTGTTTTTAAATTTAAATGATTTTAATTTCAAATAAACTTATAGTAATGATATTTTCAATTGTTACGTTCTCGCTGCCTTTTCCTTAAAAATTTCGTTTCCCGCTTTTAACCCCAAAAGCCTATAGTTTATCTCCCCTTTCTTCACAATTGAGGCGACGATAATAACTTTTGTCTCCATATGATTTTTCATTATTTACATCCGTAAAGAATCCCTATTTCCCAAAGCCTCTTCCTCTTCAAACCCATTCTCTCCAATTCTGGCTCTGACTTCCACAATAACAGCGGATCTGGATCCGAATCCGACAACGGAAAGGGCGGTAGCAACGGCTGAATGGTGGCGAGAAGGGAGATTCGGCGACAACTCTGACAATAGCTCTTCCGTATTGCAAATTTTTGCATGCAGGTTAGTTTATCTTTCCCTTTGCACCATTTTTTTCCTTTCTTTTGATAACCATTTTACCAAATTTCTTAGTAACGATTAAACACGCCACTCTGATGGAAATTCATTCAACAGACCGTGTTGACAAATCGAGGCATTTGTCTGAGGGAAACAATTTTTTATTTTGAACTTAGATTTTTGCCATGCGGGGATTTTGTTCTGAAATAAATCTATGTTTTTTGTTTGAATTTTGGACTTGTTCTTTCCCTTCTTCTTTTCGATTCTATTATCAATCTGGCTGCCTTTTGGTTTTGGACTCTACTACTGGTTCTGCTAATAAACCCTGGTCAAATTTGTAGGTTGCACTAATTTGCAGCACCTACATATTGATGCAAAACCCGATTTGCAGTGTAAATACACTGGTAAAATAGAAAATCATTTGCATCAAAGGTTGGCAATAACAAAACCGCAGGTCTTCGAGCCTCTCAAATATTTTAGATTTGAATTTGGCCATTGAACAAATTGCTACAAATCTTCCATTTGTTTCTTTCAGACCACTTTTAAGAAAACTGATTTTATCCTTAACTTCATTTTACATGTTTTTTGGCATTATGATTCTACCCATTTGTGTTAAGTATGTAATTTTATTTTTGAAGTACTTAGAATTAGTTAGAGCTGCATTTCTGTCACTAAGTGAACTGAAATCTTGATGTGCACGGTCATGACAATGTCTTAAGTGAATTAGCACTCGCCTATGAGTACTTTTATGTTAGTACGTTATTTATGTTGCTTACACATGTACATTGAAGAAGTATATTTATCTTTTTCAAAGTAACTGTCAGACAACATCATTTTCCATAATATTATAAATTGGAACATCGTATTTATTCCATATGTTTCAATAGTCCACCAACTCCCATACCTAAGTGTTCTATATTTTATATCAAACAAATGAGGACTAACCATACTCCTTTCAAATTGCCTACTAATATTATACAGAAGCATGTTAAAAAAACTCATTACATTTAAAATGTTCACGATGTATTCAGATTAAATAATTTTGTAAGTAAATTTAAGTATAAAATGATCGAATAGGTTCATTATCTAAAGGTAAGAAAATGAGAACTACACATAAGCGTTAATGGATGAGAAAATGGATATCACTTTACAAAAGCTTATGAAAATAATTTGAATAACACTGTTAAGGGGTGTAAACGGGTCGGACCGGACCGGACGGAGGTGTGTCCAAGCTCTGTCCTATAAGAATTCGGACGGACACAGACCGAACATCATATAGCCTCGGACCGAGTCAGACAACGGACTGTCCTGTTCAATATAGCCTTGGATAATAGAAAAATATTGGACATTTTAGATCGGACCGAACACTATTATGTCCAAACTCTATCCTATAAGAGAATCGGATGGACACGGACTAGACACCTTATAGTTTTGGACCGAGCCGAACAACGGACTATCCTGTCCAATATACAGCCCTAACACTGTAACCCGCATGTTGCAGGAGATGATGCATACTACACCAAACAGGCTCGTTTGTCAAACTTATTTCGCTGCTAATTATCACGGTTGTTACTGTGACCAAAGACTCACGGTTATTACCATTATTCCATGATCTAATGGTTAATTCCGTGACTTAATTCACGTACCCTGGGTAAAATAGTCATTTCGCTATTCTCTTGTTTAAAATGCTTCCAAATCTGAAAGAAATCACACAAACCCACTTTCAGCGATTAAAGAAAATGATTAGGTTTTCCTTCTCCCAAATCTACTGCGGCTAACTTTGGATCTCGTCTCGTCTGTTGTCAGAATCAATTCTCTTTCATTTCTTAAAGAAGACGATTAATCTGTTGTTGTAATCGGTTCTTCTGTGGTCAAGGTATGGTGATTATTTCTTTTTGTACGATATAGTTCGGTGATTGTTAGTATGTGGTCTGAGTTTATACATCTATTGTCTAATTCAGTTTGGGATTAAAAAAAAGGGGTTTCCCTTCTTCCAGGTTTCCAACGCAATGTTGTTTGCACGATATAATTCGGTGATTGTAAGTATGCAATGTTTTTTGTTCCATGTAATTATAGGGTCTCCGCAACTTGTCAGTTTGTGTTATTTTTGGATGCTATACACAAAACCAAGAGCAGGAAGCCAATACGATTGTGTTATTCTCAGGATTGACAAAGGGTTCTGAATGATGTTTCATTCGAATGAAACATTGATTAAGATTTTGCATATATTGCGAGCATTTGTATTTTAAGATTATTTTTCTACATCTTAACCTTTGCTTCCTGTTTTTATATAAACCAATCCAAAGAAAATCGGATATTTTTTCTTTTATTAAATGGCCTTGATACGATTATGGTAGATTGTTGAATGTTTAGACCATCTCCTATGAACAACAATGATGCGCGTTCTGGATAGTTGGACTGCAAACGTCAATGCAGTTCTGTACTTTTAGAGTTTGACGATGAGTAGTGGAAGTGCACATACTCAAGGCAGATTGAGAAGTTATGGATTGTGGAATGAAAGTGGTATGATTAACCACTGTTTTTGAAAACTATGGTATGGTTCACAGCTTTATTATCATAGTAATACTTAAAAGATGATCTGTTTTAGGGATTTTATGGTAATAATAACCGTTAACATTTAACAAATATCCATTTTTATAGATAAGTCAAAAAATAACTTATCATTACTGATACATTGGTATATTAAAGATCGGTGTACGGATAATCTGGTAACCGTTATATTGGTATGGCATTGGTAAATTATCGTTTGTTTAAAAAAGATAAGTCAAATGAGAAACAGTGTTTTATATTCAATATTATTTCAATGCAGACATGTATTTACAACCCATATTTATACCGATCTTAGCTTGAATATAACTTAAATGTTGCTCACATCTATATAAATGTCCTTTGTGGATTATACAAACAGAAACATACACATAATAAAATCTATAAGATCGGTGAGCTTCTGCAACAAAGACATATTCAGTCATAATATTCAGTAAGTCTTCCAATATTAAGAGTAATATTCTGAAAGACACTTAATGTTCATGTTTTATAAGATGAGACGTCAATTATAGATGTGTTTAAGATTTATACTTTTAATAGGTGTCTATAACCAAAGAGCTTTTAAATTGACAGACATATAATTTACAAACTTAGGGTTAATTTCAAACTTCAGTGGCTAACTGTAGCAGCTTATTTGTAAAGACTTTGAGCAAATCACCAAGGTAAACAGCTATTTCTTGATATATTTTTCATAATTTTTTAGAATTATAGAAATTTAATGTATCCCAAATTTCGGCTCACCAGCGATGGAACTAGTTTTTCCCTTTGATTTTTAATTTGAAATCGTGATTCAAAGAAAAGAAAGTAGAGAAACATGGTAAAGAGTGGACCTTGTTGTCATTGTGGTGTCACAAGTGAGCTGATGTTATTATTTATGTATTAACAAAAATTAATTATTATTTTTAGGTTTTACTAGAGTAATGGATCTCTTATCTTACAGATTTTCATTCTTTTTTAAGTTAACTTGGTTGTTAAGTTAAAGTTGTTGTAGATGAAGGAAGGCTTGTTGTTAATCAATCGAAAGAAATTATTATTATAATATTGAGCTTAAAATATCAGCCTGAGCAAACCATGAACTTGTTTCTTCCGAAAATGATTGATAATTGTCTCCAATGTTGTTGAGTTGTGATCTTAATGTATGTATAGTTGAGTTGTGATTTCATGAAATGTAGCGTTAAATTGACTATGCAATTGTGTAATTGAAAAATCTAATAGTTCATTTTATAAGTTCGTATAATATCAGTATGCAAAGTCTAAAATCAAAATGGTAACCCTGTTGTTATGTATCATGTTTAATCAAAAGCAGGTTTCTTATAATATAAGTGGATAACAGAATGCTTGCCCTTTTGTACTGCATCTTGGTGCTTTTGTTGATAATAACATGCATTTACTAGTTTTGTAAACTATAGATGGGTTACACAAGAGTATATCCCATAAGCTTTATTTGTTTTGTTAAATTGTCACAAAAATACCAAGCATCAATGTAATATAATACTAGTGATAATGAATTGTCGTCAAGCAACATTAAGGTTTAGTATTGAACCCTCCACCTTATAGAGATTACTAAATTAATTTCGATATCTACCTCCTTATGAGTTGTGGTTTGTTGGATAAACTATATGTAACTAAATCTTACATGTTTGCTTGACTCATGCGGTAGAGATGGTTAGGGTATGAAATGTTTGGTTTGAAGGCCTTAAGGATAATGTGTATCGTGATAAGTATTTTGTTGACATATGACGCTAGGCTTATTCTCTATAATGTATCTTTGTGCCTGTAGTTTCTTATAATATATACACTTATAAGTTTTGTGAACTCTAAACAGAAGGTGATCCTTCACGAGCCTTTTGTTTTGTCATATGAAAGTAATTTCTTCTATCAGTTGCAAATAAAATTTATTGTAGCATTGACACTATGCAACAGGTACTCCTCTTTGGCGAAATGGACCACCCGCAATGCATGTTGTACTAGATGGAGAACAAAGGGTACCTTAATCAACTATACCCCCAACACATGTTTATGAACAAATTGATCATGAGGATTTCAAGGTTTCTACAGTCAAACACACTCAATACAAGCTTAAGGTGAAAAAGGCATTGAAAGTAAATCAACGATATCATGCTGCAAGAGATGAACGCAAAATGCTTTATTTCGATCAGAATTTCCAGAAAGCTTTAGAAGGAGATGCAAGCAAACAGTCGAGCTCTAAGTCTGCATCATCATATTCTGAAAGTTGTGCTAGTTTCGAAACTGCAGAAGCAAGTAATTTGACAGGTTTGATGCCTTATAATCTTTATGCATTGTTTCTAAAGTAAATGACAAGCCTCTTCTGTAGTTAATGGCTTTATCTCAAGCAGTGTTAATTATAATGAATATTTGGTACATGCTTTAAAAGAAGCATGCTAGAAAACTAAAAGCTTTAGCATAAGCAAATCTTATATGCTTTATCACTTGTACTAATAAATTTTGTTATAAACAAGTGCCATAGTATGTTTATTGACCAAATCTTGTCTAAGCCTTTAATGTGTTAGTTGGTATATTAAAATATACAGTGCTTAAACTCTTTTGTGAATGGTTGTTTGAGGAGTGTAGTATGATGAAAATTGATCTAGTATTTGGTGTACATATATTTGTAAATCCTTCCTAAAAAATATACTGGTAAGTAGATCAAAATTACACACTGACACTTTTCGCTAAGCTATAAATTGTAAAGAGACACGATAATACTTTGTTGTCTTATGCAATAATAATGTCTTTAATACCTATAAATTGTTTGAGGAGGTATTTCATTTTTAGTTGGCTTGGTTGATGATCCAAACTATTGTCGATCATTCTCCTCTACTTCCTTCATATAAGTTAATTCTGTCCTTTTGCGTTATTGTTTAAAATTTTGATTTTTACATTGATGAATTAATTTATTATTTTTGCAGATGTTTTATATGGATTTAGTTGATGAATCAATAAACCTATTGTTGAAGCTGACCACGACTTGGCTAAACTTCATATTACTATTTACAAGTACAATTTTTCTTCCACTTCGAAAAATTCAAGTTGAATTAACTTTTCAGCAAACTCATTATAAAAGTATGTTAACCATAAAACTGCAATTTCTATTCTTATACGACAACGTTAGAGCTAAATGTTTGCACTGCAAAGAATGGAGATGGTTTGTGTAACACCCCACCTCCGCCATGGTGACTCTTGCAAGCACTCTGACTTTGGAGGGGCGTTTGAATCAGGTAAACATGCATAATGATATATCAAGGCAGAACAAGAACATATGTATATATGTAAGCAGAGTAAATAAGATAAGTAAAACAGCGGAAGATTTCAAACTATTTCAAAAACAAGTCTGGTACAACATAATGTCAACGTTCCAAATACACAAGTCTAGATAAAAACAACATTACTGAAAAACTGAAATACATAAGTACTATCCCCAAAATAAGTGATAACCATAGCTAGCTTCATGTCAAGACCGTACATGAGCTAAAATCCCACAAGCAAGCGATCAGAAATCCAACTAAGCTCCAATATTCCCTCCCTGAGAACCTGGGGGGGGGGGGGAAACGGAAGAAAAGAGGCAAAAGAAAACAGGTCAGTCAAAAAGACTGAGTAAGCCCTACTACAATCAATGTAAACTGATAAAGTTAACTGGCATGAGAAGCAGGTATGATCATAAGGATAACAACATACTAGCATGGTGGTTAACTAACAAGGTAGATAAAGGTGTCATCGCATAATCAGGTTTAAGGTTTTGCACCACAGGTGTACTAGCAAACTAACATGACTTGAATAAACAAGTATTGATCCCTTGGCCCAAGCTTTGGCCCAATAACATGAAGTGACCCTCATACGAGGTCCAATAACATGAAGTGACCCTAACACAAAGTCCAACCAAACGGTCTAGTCGATCGGCTCCCTATAAGCCTAACTCGTCAAGTGTCGGTGTCATACGGCCCAACTACGAAGTGTAGCTAAACTGTGCTAGGTCCAACCTAGGGTGTATCAAGTCCTAGGGTGTCAACCACTGACACAAATCAATGCACGCACAGTCTAAACCTACTGGTGCCCGTGCCTGCTTTTTCAACTTCGGACCATGTGCACGACCATGGCCCGCCTGAACCTACACCGGCGCACCTACTCAGCCGTCGTTTTGGTCGCTTACATGGCATCCCAGTAATCGTGCCCCTCCCTAGCCTAGTCCCTAGGGTATCATGATACAACTAAGAGGGTTACTGGTGCAAAGGACCACGTAACTAGGGTTTCCTTAATGGGTTAAACGTGGTTAACCCAACCCATTCAAGTACCAAGTTGGTTAAGTGTACCCAAGGTTCATGACTTAACCCTACCAACCCATCGTGTTTAATTGGTTAAGTATTCAAGCGGTCCATGACTTAACCCTAATCATGAGGCATTAATTAATTTAATGCGCCTTAACCTCTCACATTAGACTTTGTTGCGGTTACTAGTTAAGCCGGTCGGTTCCGGGTAGCTTTACACCACAACTTGGTCTAACCTCGGGTTCAAGGTACAACATGACCAACTTCTCACATTGGGTCCCATTGTTTGTAGCAACTAGTTAAGCCGGTCGGTTCCGGGTAGGTTTACGCTACAAACTCAACCCAACCTCGAGTTGGTCACACTTATATTTTCTAAGTGTCATGTCCATCATGTTTCCAAAACACATTACAAGTTTTCAAGCAATTGGGTAGACCTAACTTAATAGGTAAATTCCCAATGGGTAGACCTAACTTAATAGGTAAATTCCCAAGCTTATGTTTTTATGTCTTTTAAGTTTACCCAACCCCAAACGCAATCCCATCGCTTACATATCGCAATAGCGCATAAAGGATAGAAAGAGGGAACTTGGCATAATCGTGACATAAAGGTGTTGAAGCCACGAGTTTAACATGGTGGCATATGAAACGTACATATGTTCATGTACTTGCATATTACATTTTTAGGCCTCAAAAGCATGCATAAAACCAAACTTAGCATATTGGTGATACATGGTGATAAATGACATGTAAAAATGGCCATAAGTTCGCATCTAGCCTCACATGCAAGCTATCATAAGAGATATGATAACTTACATGTTGCCAAAATGCAACCTATGGCATAAAGCTTGAAGCTTTATGTTCATAAACCCAAGATAAGCTTGCATAACATGATAGCATGAACAAAATGTTCAACCCAAACTTGAATAACATAACTTGCATATCATAACATGGCATACTTGCATAACATAACATGACAAACTTGCATATAAACTTGCATAACATAACATGATAAACTTACATATCATAACATGATTAACTTGCATAACATAGCATGGAAAACTTGCATATCATAACATGGCAAACTTGCATAACATAACTTGCATATCATATGACAAACTTGCATATCAAACTTGCATAACATAACACGATAAACTTGCATATCATGACATGGCATACTTGCATAACATAACATGATGAACTTGCATATCATAACATGGCATACTTGCATATAAACTTGCATATCATAACATGATAAACTTGCATACCATAGCATAGTAAACTTGCATATAAACTTTCATATCATACACTTAACTTTAGAGTTTAAGTATGAAAGTAGAATAGGGCTTACAATGCTTAGGAAGTCACAAAAATATGACAAAGCCCTTATGCAACCAATTAAACCCAAAATGCAAGCTTTAGTAGAAAAACCCTTAAGCCAAAATGATCAAAACTCTTGCTTTATGATGCAAATATAGAAACTTGACTTGGATGCAAGCTAATGATGCTCATACAAGTTTGAAAACACTTGTATGCATGGAAAATCTCTTAAAAATTTATTTAGGAATTTTATGAAGAGAGTGGAGGCCATGAGAGGATTGATTTTGCCATAGTTTAGTTGTATGAATGAATAATGATGATTTAGGGTTAGGTTAGGGCCTTATTTATAGAGATTAGGACTAGTTTCAACCCTAGGATTAAACCCTAGTTCCAATCTCAGCCCTCAAAACCGAATCTGGCCCCCAAGCTCAACACAATCTCTAAATGGTGCACCAGGCTAAACAGCCCGGCTGGACCAAGTCGACAGCCAAGTCGACAGGGCTGTCGACTTGGGTCCAACCAAGTCGACTCCCAAGTCGACAGGGCTGTCGACTTGGGTGTTCTGGCGGGATTTTTCCCGCCTGGCCCAATCTGTCCAAATTTTCAAATTCAAACTTGAATTTGAAATCTGTTTTTACTATGAATTTTTCTGAAAACTTCGTTGGGCCTTAGTCGGGTCATACGGACTCCGATTTTTGAAAACTCGGACTCTATTTCGCGTATTTTTCCGAGACGAACGCAATGGCATAGCCCGCTTCCCTTGATTCAGATTTTAGAATTAAATTCTGCCTCGATTTACATCATTACAGGTTATTGAAAATACGGGTTGTTACATTCTCCCCTCCTTAAAGGATTTCGTCCCCGAAATCTTCAGGTTAGGAAGAACGTATCCTACCATCCAATCATCCATCTACTCAAAACATCATCCACGAGCAATCATTGTCCTTACAAGATTCTAAATGTTGTATGAACATATGCAAAGGTGTGTGTATATGTCCTTACCTAATGCAAATATCCTCAATGCAAATTATGTTAGTGAAATGAATCCATATGTATGCAATTCCTAACATAATGTATAACATCTATATGCGTGCACATAACATACATCCAAATGCAACATCCATGTGATAACACAAAAAATTTCATCCATGAATAAGCATAAACACTCATGCATATGCAATATGAGGAGTGTGTGAGCCGATCTAGTGCCTAATCGTGTATAATGCATCCACGAGTAACCACTTGCAAACACTTGCAACCACTTGCAACCATCAAGCATAACATGTTTCAAACACATGTTTCATCCAAAGGGTTTCTACCTAAGGTTCTCATGACAAGATTAACACGATATACTAGATAATCCAGACAAACATGGATAGCAAAAGATATGTTACAAAGAGATCGGGAAGATAAACAGGATATACTCCTTTCGGATTACAAGAAATCCCTTCCTAACCCAACCCATATTCTACAAAAGCCCAAAAGGTTTAGTCAACCTAACGGACCCCTTCAAACCCTGACATGTATTACTAGCAAATAAGTCATACCACCCGACAGAAATAGGACAGATAATGGGACCGAGAGGATATACGTAAAAAGATAACATGCGAGTAAGTTCCACAGGAAAACAAGGATCAAGGATATGCTCTTAGAAAGAGATATGATGCGCGTATCTAGCATTCAGTCTTCTAAGTCACGTTTCCTTGAGCTTAACCCCACTGTGCTTTGACCATCTTTTACCTCATGATTTCTTTGCTTCTTAACTCTTATTTCCAAATATGAGTTGGAACCCATTTCATTGTCGCCTCTCGTCTTCCTCTTTCACTTACTCTACTATCATTCTTGGCTTAAACATAACCATGACCTCATGATTTCATGCAAGCTCTCCAAAATTCACAAGTGAATCCTGGATCTCGTTCACTTACTATAAAGTATTCCACGCAGCAGAACTTTTCTTGAAAATACCAATCCACGTTGCCATTTGCTCTTACTAACGTGATTTTCTATAACTCATGCTTGAACAAAATGAACCATCCGCCTGCGAATGATAGGCCGTACTTAGATTCAGTCGTTTGCCCATGACTTCCCGTAGACTATCCCAAAACTGGCTAGTGAAGATTGAGCCATGGTTACTAACTATCCTTTAGGGAACCCCGTGCAACCGCTTTATTTCTTGAAAGTAAACTGTCGCTAGCTATGATGCAGTCCTTTTGCTCTTTACTGGAGTGAAATGAGCACTCTTCGTGAGTCTACCTACTATGACCCACATGCTCGTATTCCCTTTTCTTGATCTAGGCAGTCCATCCACGAAATCCTTCGTGACGCTTTTCCTTCTCCCATTGCGGGGACCTCCAATGGATATAATAGCCCACCGGGTTTCTAGGACTCGGCCTTTAACCTGTTAGTACAACATGCACCTTGGGACAAACTCGGCCACCTCCTCGAGTGATGTGCATCTTCAAGAACCTTCTTCCTCTCATCGCGTCTTAGCCATCCCTTATCATCTATAGTGAGATGACCTACTATCTCGCCTCGAATCAACTTGTCCATGATCTCGAATAACTGCGGGTCTTCTTTCTGTGAAGTCCCTACTTGATCCAGAAGGATAGGTCTAAGCTCAAGGGACGCTAACTAACTAATTAAACTAAGAGAACTTCTTATTTCAATTGTCCTCGTCGGAGCTTTCCGGTCTTGAACCGTGACCACTTTAGCAGGATCCACCACTAAGCCTTGCTTAGAAACTATATGCCCAAGAAATCTAACTCCTTTTTCTCCAAAATGACATTTGGAGGACTTGGCTTTCAACTGATGCGCTCTAAGCGTATCCATCACCTCCTTGAGATGTCTTGCGTGCTCTTCCTCATCCTTTGAGAAGGTCAGAATATCATCTACGAAGACTACCACAAACTCGTTCAGGAACTCCCTAGACACCCTACTTATCAAGTCCACGAAGTAGGCGGGTGCATTAGTCAAACTGAATGGCATGACCAGCCATTCTAAGAATCCATCTGGAGTTCTGAACGCAGTCTTGTCTATACTATCCTCAGCTACTCTGAGCTGATGGAATCCAGTAGCAGGATCAAGAGAAAACAGATGTTCCTACAAGCTGATCGAACAAATCATCGATCCTTGGCAATGGTTGTCTATTCTCTTTGTTTAACTCACGATAATCGACACAAAGTCGAAGAGAACCATCTGCCTTGGTAGTAAATACTACAGGCGCTCCCCATTCAGATATACTTCGTCTAATGAAGTTATTCTCAAGCAACTACTTGACTTGCTTACTTAGCTCCCGTCTTTCACGCGGAGCCATGTGCCGAACGGGCAAAGAAACCAGCTTTGCATTATCCACCAGATAAATGCAGAAATTAAACTCGCGTTTAGGGGGTAACCCCTTCACTTCACCCAAGATATCAGGATATTCTCGGACCACCCTCACCGATTGCAAGCTATCGATAGACGAGTTGAGGGATTCAAGATAACACAACATGACGGGACCCATAGGGTTACAAGAAATTTTTAGGGTATTACCGAGGCGAATCATGAGCCTCCCAACCCTATGCTCAAAAATCAAGGATGGCTCCAAAACTGGACAACCCATCCATGCCCAAAATCAACCCATACCCCAAGAAACCGAGAATATAAGCATCACACGAAATCTCTACACTAAAGATAGAGATTCTCAGATCCACGTAGATAACAGACAAATGGGCGGAACCCCCAATTGGATTTAAAACACACACGGGATCAATAACTAGACTAGTACTTAGGTGCAAACTTTCAACTAGATCAGATGGGATAAAGCTATGCGATGCACCAGAATCAAACAAGGTAAGAACTGGAAAATCAGAAATATATACAAGGCTCTCAACAGAAATACTACCTCGATCGGGAACTGGAGCGGCATTGAGAGCATGAACTTGCCCTCCTGAAGGTCCAGCACGCTGAGGCTGACCCTGGCCTTGCCCTTGCTTCCTAGGGCAATCCTTGTTAAAATGTCCCGTCTCTCCACGGTGAAAGCACCCACCCAATTTCCTTCTCTTCTTCCTACAATCCTTGACTATGTGCCCAACAATCCCACAGAAGTTGCACTTTCTTGTTTCCTTTGCCTTGTTCTTGTTGCCCTTGTTGTTCTTGTTGTTCTGATTGCCTTGACTGCTCTGACCACTTGGATTACCCTGATTTCCTTTTCCCTGGGAATCAGTCTTCTTGGCTTGAGTATCATTTTTCTTGACATCTCCCTGAAGTAACGCCATATCAACCAAGCTCTCAAACGTGGCCCCATGGGGAATATGTGACATAGCCAATCCCTGCAACGGCTCATTCAATCCTCTAGCAAAACGAAGAGCCTTCTTCTGAGGAGTATTCACCATATCCAAGCCAAAACGAGCTAACTGATTGAATTTGTTCACATATTCTTTGACAGACATATCTCCTTGTTTCAAAGTTATGAACCTCTCCATTTGCAGATTCTCCTCAGCAGAAGATAGAAACTTAAGCACGAACCTTGCCCTGAAATCGGCCCAAGTCTCAACAGGCCTAGTACCATTGGTGACTTCCCACCAATAAGCGGCCTCATCCTTCATAAGCCAAACCGCCAACAAGATCTTCCTCTGATCGTCTAACCCAAAGATAGCAAATAAATCCTCGGTCTCTTTCAACCAATTTCTGGCCTCTACAAAAGTCTCAGTGCCTTGAAAGTTCTTGCCACCCATTGCTTTGAAATCTTTGCAAGTCTTTGCAAAGTCAGCTTGAGGATGCTGAGGGGGAGAAGGAAGAGGAACCTCAGCGATAGGAGGAGGAGGAACATTAACTACCGGAGGAGGAGGAGGAGGAACGTCTGCGGGGCCGGCTTCGGTCGCCCTAGCCTCCAAAAGTCTCCTATACCAAACAGGTACGTGTACTCCCTCCGGAATGGCAAAGTTATCGGCCATACTGAAAACGAAGAAAAAGATAAATTCAGAATGGAGAAAAACGAGGGAATTTTGCTAATGGCTTTTTGGGGAATAGCCTTTAAAATAAACTAGACTTTTCTTTGGAAAATACTTTATACTTGATTTTGAAAATAGTTTTCCAAAAGTTTTCTAAAAACCTTTTTGTTCCTTCTCGTAAACCATATGCTCTGATACCAAATGTAACACCCCACCTCCGCCAGGGTGACTCTTGCAAGCACTCTGACTTTGGAGGGGCGTTTGAATCAGGTAAACATGCATAATGATATATCAAGGCAGAACAAGAACATATGTATATATGTAAGCAGAGTAAATAAGATAAGTAAAACAGCGGAAGATTTCAAACTATTTCAAAAACAAGTCTGGTACAACATAATGTCAACTTTCCAAATACACAAGTCTAGATAAAAACAACATTACTGAAAAACTGAAATACATAAGTACTATCCCCAAAATAAGTGATAACCATAGCTAGCTTCATGTCAAGACCGTACATGAGCTAAAATCCCACAAGCAAGCGATCAGAAATCCAGCTAAGCTCCAATATTCCCTCCCTGAGAACCTGGGGGGGGGGGAAACCGAAGAAAAGAGGCGAAAGAAAACAGGTCAGTCAAAAAGAATGAGTAAGCCCTACTACAATCAATGTAAACTGATAAAGTTAACTGGCATGAGAAGCAGGTATGATCATAAGGATAACAACATACTAGCATGGTGGTTAACTAACAAGGTAGATAAAGGTGTCATCGCATAATCAGGTTTAAGGTTTTGCACCACAGGTGTACTAGCAAACTAACATGACTTGAATAAACAAGTATTGATCCCTTGGCCCAAGCTTTGGCCCAATAACATGAAGTGACCCTCATACGAGGTCCAATAACATGAAGTGACCCTAACACAAAGTCCAACCAAACGGTCTAGTCGATCGGCTCCCTATAAGCCTAACTCGTCAAGTGTCGGTGTCATACGGCCCAACTACGAAGTGTAGCTAAATGTGCTAGGTCCACCCTAGGGTGTATCAAGTCCTAGGGTGTCAACCACTGACACAAATCAATGCACGCACAGTCTAAACCTACTGGTGCCCGTGCCTGCTTTTTCAACTTCGGACCATGTGCACGACCATGGCCCGCCTGAACCTACACCGGCGCACCTACTCAGCCGTCGTTTTGGTCACTTACATGACATCCCGGTAATCGTGCCCCTCCCTAGCCTAGTCCCTAGGGTATCATGATACAACTAAGAGGGTTACTGGTGCAAAGGACCACGTAACTAGGGTTTCCTTAATGGGTTAAACGTGGTTAACCCAACCCATTCAAGTACCAAGTTGGTTAAGTGTACCCAAGGTTCATGACTTAACCCTACCAACCCATCGTGTTTAATTGGTTAAGTATTCAAGCGGTCCATGACTTAACCCTAATCATGAGGCATTAATTAATTTAATGCGCCTTAACCTCTCACATTAGACTTTGTTGCGGTTACTAGTTAAGCCGGTTGGTTCCGGGTAGCTTTACACCACAACTTGGTCTAACCTCGGGTTCAAGGTACAACATGACCAACTTCTCACATTGGGTCCCATTGTTTGTAGCAACTAGTTAAGCCGGTCGGTTCCGGGTAGGTTTACGCTACAAACTCAACCCAACCTCGAGTTGGTCACACTTATATTTTCTAAGTGTCATGTCCATCATGTTTCCAAAACACATTACAAGTTTTCAAGCAATTGGGTAGACCTAACTTAATAGGTAAATTCCCAATGGGTAGACCTAACTTAATAGGTAAATTCCCAAGCTTATGTTTTTATGTCTTTTAAGTTTACCCAACCCCAAACGCAATCCCATCGCTTACATATCGCAATAGCGCATAAAGGATAGAAAGAGGGAACTTGGCATAATCGTGACATAAAGGTGTTAAAGCCACGAGTTTAACATGGTGGCATATGAAACGTACATATGTTCATATACTTGCATATTACATTTTTAGGCCTCAAAAGCATGCATAAAACCAAACTTAGCATATTGGTGATACATGGTGATAAATGACATGTAAAAATGGCCATAAGTTCGCATCTAGCCTCACATGCAAGCTATCATAAGAGATATGATAACTTACATGTTGCCAACATGCAACCTTTGGCATAAAGCTTGAAGCTTTATGTTCATAAACCCAAGATAAGCTTGCATAACATGATAGCATGAACAAAATGTTCAACCCAAACTTGCATAACATAACTTGCATATCATAACATGGCATACTTGCATAACATAACATGACAAACTTGCATATAAACTTGCATAACATAACATGATAAACTTGCATATCATAACATGATTAACTTGCATAACATAGCATGGCAAACTTGCATATCATAACATGGAAAACTTGCATAACATAACTTGCATATCATATGACAAACTTGCATATCAAACTTGCATAACGTAACACGATAAACTTGCATATCATGACATGGCATACTTGCATAACATAACATGATGAACTTGCATATCATAACATGACATACTTGCATATAAACTTGCATATCATAACATGATAAACTTGCATATCATAGCATAGTAAACTTGCATATAAACTTGCATATCATACACTTAACTTTAGAGTTTAAGTATGAAAGTAGAATAGGGCTTACAATGCTTAGGAAGTCACAAAAATATGACAAAGCCCTTATGCAACCAATTAAACCCAAAATGCAAGCTTTAGTAGAAAAACCCTTAAGCCAAAATGATCAAAACTCTTGCTTTATGATGCAAATATAGAAACTTGACTTGGATGCAAGCTAATGATGCTCATACAAGTTTGAAAACACTTGTATGCATGGAAAATCTCTTAAAAATTTATTTAGGAATTTTATGAAGAGAGTGGAGGCCATGAGAGGATTGATTTTGCCATAGTTTAGTTGTATGAATGAATAATGATGATTTAGGGTTAGGTTAGGGCCTTATTTATAGAGATTAGGACTAGTTTCAACCCTAGGATTAAACCCTAGTTCCAATCTCAGCCCTCAAAACCGAATCTGGCCCCCAAGCTCAACACAATCTCTAAATGGTGCACCAGGCTAAACAGCCCGGCTGGACCAAGTCGACAGCCAAGTCGACAGGGCTGTCGACTTGGGTCCAACCAAGTCAACTCCCAAGTCGATAGGGCTGTCGACTTGGGTGTTCTGGCGGGATTTTTCCCGCCTGGCCCAATCTGTCCAAATTTTCAAATTCAAACTTGAATTTGAAATCTGTTTTTACTTTGAATTTTTCTGAAAACTTCGTTGGGCCTTAATCGGGTCATACGGACTCCGATTTTCGAAAACTCAGACTCTATTTCGCGTATTTTTCCGAGACGAACGCAATGGCATAGCCCGTTTCCCTTGATTCAGATTTTAGAATTAAATTCTGCCTCGATTTACATCATTACAGGTTATTGAAAATACGGGTTGTTACAGTTTGCTAAGATTTTCTCTCTTTGGTGGCTACTTATCAGTTGTGGGGTTACAGGTATGTCATTGGGAACTATTTTCATTTGGAAAAACGTACTTCGAATTAACCACATTCATTTTAATCATTTGTACAATATTATGACAATACTGTTTGGGTTAGTTGTTTTCCAAGTAGTATATATCCTATATAATCCACAACTGATTATATGTTCAGTCCATGTTACATTTCAAATGCCTCATTACCCAATATATTAAAAAAATCAACTCACAAATGTGTGTGTTTTCCATTTGACTCATTGTTATAATGTAACAGTTTATTTACACAGCTGTTACTAATATGATATAGGTTGCAAGTGGTGGGATGATCGCCGGTTATATCACATAAGATGAGTTATATCATATGGATGAGGATGACGGAGCTCTGCAATCAAAAAGCATACCAAGAGATGAAGAAATAGACTAAGGCTCATTTTTTAGTGGATAGGTATTTTTTACCATTTCCTATTGTTTGTTCTTCCTCATTACCTAATTTCTTTATAAAAAATCATTATACAAATATGTGTTCACTCTCCGTTTATGTGTCTAAATAAGTATTTCAACTGTACAACAATATACATATGCACGGACAATCACATATCCTTACTAAATGATCATTTTTCCCATTTCAGTCTCATTTTGTACTTATGTTATTACTGTTCTTTAAATTTCAGTTCGGCTTTACTGTATATATTTTTCACACCGATTATATTACAAATTACCTAACTTCACTCCTTTCCTACAAAAATTTGCAATGTATGCTTTTACTATATGCGTCCTGAATCTTTTACTATTGAAGATTATTGGACTGTAACTAATTTGCAGTTGTCATAATATTATGTCTTCTATTGACTATTGAGGCAAAAATATTCGCACATCTAACCCATCTATAACTCATGCTCATAATTCCATTTATTTTTTGTTGTTGCAAATATTTTCCTGTCTAGCCGTGAAAAAGAGGGGATATATAATTATTTAAATTGAAACATGCAAAAATTGAACTAAGCAATGAGATGAACATTTTACAAAATCAAGTAAACTGCATTTTTTTTGCGACAAGAACTAAAACAATGAAATGAAATCATCACAAACAGGAACTGAAATAAAACAGTGAATGCACAGTGTAATAATGCACATAAAACAGTTTTTGAACCAATGCTAAACTGAAAACGTATGGAAATGCAGTTTTTTTTCTAAAAAAAACAAAGAGAAAGAAGAATTGAAAATTAGAAACATGTAATAACCCGGAAATCTAGGCCAATTTAAATTTTTTTATTTTGGCAATTATATTGAATTTTGAATATTTAAAATGAATTATTTTAAATAATATCGACGAGAAATTTATTTCGAATAGAATTAGAACGTATATTTTATATAGATCGTCGTTAGAATATAAATAATTATTTATATATATAAAAGGAATTGAAAATGGCGCGGTAGTTCGATAATTCGATTTTAAATTTCAAATGAATGTACCGGGTGCAAAATAAACCAAATTTTAGCGAAACCAAAAATAGTAGAATCTAATTGATAATATCTTCCCAACGAATCCGAAAAATCAAAATTTCATAGCAGGAATCAAAAGATATGTCCAGTTGAAAATTCAGAATAGTCGATATGGAATTCTGGCCGTTAAAAATGGAAATTTTGCAAACGACCTCGGATTTCGACGAAACCACTTTTGTTGGATCCGTGATGTCAAGTTATTGCTAGATTCTAATTTTCGTAATTTTTCGAATCAATATGTGAGCGTGGCAAAGGAAAACGCGTTTGACCAGTTTTAGTTGATTTTAATCGACTGGAAAATGGCCATTTTTCAAACGGTCTCAGAATTCGACGAAACTAATTTTGTTAGGACCGTATCGTCAATATGAAGCTAGAAAATATTTTTCTGGAATTTTTAGAGGCTGTATGTGGCCCTAGTAAATTGAAATGCACGTTCAAATTCAATATGTGGAGTTATATGTTGATTTTGACGAAAACTGATCGAAACGATCGAATCAGCTTATGATACATATCCCATTGTGTTCGGAATGGGGGTAATTAGCTATGGACGACAAGCGGTGGGTCCCGTTTCGAGGTCGAAATAAAAAGTCAACTTTGATTGAATAATAAAATAAAATAAATAAAAATATTTATATAACTTCCCTTATTCTCCCACTCCCCCTTTCACCGTTCAGATAAGAAAAAGAAAAAAAAGAAAGAAAAAGTAAAATCGGATCTCGATCTCGTGCTCCCCCAGGCAGCTCTCGTCGTCGCCGCCTCACCTTGCTCCACCGCCTCCATCCCCAGTCACACCCACGCCTCCCTCCTTCTTCCCCGCCTGCTCCTCCCCTCCTCCGTAGCTCGAGCCCCTCCCGCATCGTTTCATAAATCGACCGTGTGCCCCCTCCCCCAATCGCACCGCCGCGCACCCCGACCTCACCCACATCGCGCCGCCCCTCAGCCAAACTCCTCCCCCGCGCCATGACTGCTTCGGCGGCAACTCCAAACCCTAGGGTTGAAGGATGGTGCAGTTGCGTTCGGTCCTGTTCCAGTAATAACAACAAAGGAAGAAAGGTGATTTTCTTAAGTGAATTTTAATTATTTATTCTAGCTTAATTTAGTATAAATAACATTGCTAAAAGTCTGATCTTTAATATGAAATGTAATTTTTAAAAAGATAACTAAGTTATGGAGAAAAAAAATGTGAAATAGAAAAACAAAATTAGCATTGTCTTTAGAAAAAAAATCTACCTTATCATAGAAATATAAAAATATCCTTTGTTTTGAAATATAAAAATATGCTTTGATTTGAAATATAAAAATATCCTTTGTTTTGAAATATAAAAATATGCTTTGATTTGAAATATAAAAATATGCTTTGTTTTGAAATATAAAAGTATGCTTTGATTTGAAATATAAAAATATACTTTGTTTTGAAAAGGTAAAAATATACTTTGTTTTAAAAATGAAATTAACATATGGTTTTAGAAATAAAAATCAGATTTTTATAAGTATGATTTTCAAAAATATGAAATAATGATGATTTAAAAATGTGATTTTTAAATAAATAGCACTGTATTAAAAATGTGACTTTTAATATAAAAATCATTTGAAGCAGACTGCGATGGAACCG
This sequence comes from Allium sativum, assembly GCA_030737875.1. Lineage (NCBI taxonomy): Eukaryota > Viridiplantae > Streptophyta > Magnoliopsida > Asparagales > Amaryllidaceae > Allium > Allium sativum. Next base: position 22,460 of record JASFAX010001759.1, on the reverse strand, counting down.
ACTAGAAACGAACACAAATCCAAACCGTTTAGAAATAGAGAATGGGGGAGTGGATCCCAAACGTGAGAACTCCTCACCTTTAATTTATTTCTAGTTAAAAATATATACTAGGATGCAGACGGTGTTTAGTAGCACCCGACACCCGTCGTCCACAGACCATGGACGGCTTGTATGCTTGTTTGTTTGATTTTGATGTGTAGTTGATTGTGTGATGTGAAATGAAATAAAATATATATATATAGTTAAAAATATTTTTATAGTTAAAAATAGAATTTTTAACGTGTATATGAAATGAAATAAATTAATATAAACAAATCGAATGATTTGTTTATATACACACATTTGACTGATATTGATTGGGACGATAAATTTTACACATCGCCCAAGTGCACAAATAAAATCTGTGTTTGATTGTTTGAAACCCCACACGGGTATTGGGATGATATATGACATACACTAATCCCAATAATTAGTTGTATGTCGATCAATTGATTGACAGACTGTTATGAGCGTTAAATATTTATATTTGATGCTTATACAGTGTAGAATACACTTTGGATGATGGTTGATTATTTGTCATTGTTGATATATACATGCGTTGGATGGAAATCCATAGAAATAAAATCTATGGTAATTGATTGGGCCTCATTCCAGTTTTGAAATAGAGTACTTGAATAGAAATATTTGAAAAAATATATTTGAAATAGAATATTTGAAAATAGAAATATATGAAGCCGTGTTGATTAGATTGACGCCATTTTGACGTGAATGATATTTATATCGATTTTATTCATTTTTCAATGAATACGGAAAGTGATTTCAAAAATCGAATTAAATTGAAATTAATTGAAATTCGAATTAAATTGATATGAATTGAAATTCAAATTAAATTGATATGAATTGAAATTCGAATTATATTGAAATGAATTGAAATTCGAATTAAATTGAAAATGAATTGAAATCGATTTGAAAAGAAATTTAAAACGAATTTATAAGGAAAAATTCAATTTTGATTTGAATTTGAAATGAAGTTGAAGTCGTTTCGAAAACGAATTTAAAACGATTTATAAAATACATTTTAAAAGGAAATCGACGAAATATATATTATATATATTATATATATAATATAATGGCCTGAATAGAACGCGCGCGCCGCGACAGTTTGCGAATTTCGACCATTGACTTCGAATGGATATTGCGAGAGATCCGACCGTCGGATTCTCCTAAAACCGGAACCGTTGGGTTCGTATCGAAAATAGCTTTCTAATGAATGTTATAAATTAGAAATCTAACGGTTGGATTTGGAATTATGTCCAAATCAAATTTCGAAATGGTCGCTATAAGTGCAGTTCGATGGCCGTTGATGGAAATCGACTGTACGGGCCTTGATAAAATTATGCAAAATAGTAATAATTTGTGTAAAATCATAAGAAATGATTTGGGAAGAATTGGGATGAAAATTTCCATATTTGAATAGATAAAAATAATTTTTTATCGAAATGAACTAGTTTTGAACTAGAATTCTAAATTCAATATTTTTAAAATAAATAAACTGGATTTGAAATGGTTTTGAAAATAACCAGGATTTCCAATATATGGATTGGAAATGGATTTGAATCGAAATTGTCTTTGGAATATTTCGACGTTGGATTTCGTGATTATACAGATGTTGTTATGGAAATTTGAAAGATATATTTATATCGTTATTTCCAATACGATATTTGTTGGTCGTAGAATTTGATATTGAATATAAGCCGATATATTTTCTATTCAGAGCCTTGTATTTAATATCAAATGGGATTTGGGTTTGTCGTGAATGGTGTCTTCATTAACACTGTTCTTAAACCCAGTTGAGAAAAAGATTAAATCTTTTTATTTAGATTTAATGAAGTGTACCAATTAAATGGTATTTAATTGGAACTGAATTGGGATTGATTTTTGGGTTTATCGTGAATGGTGTTTTAAATAACACTTGTTCTTTAACCCGACAATTAATGGAAGGTGATTTTGGGTTGTCATGAACGGTATCTTTAATAATATTGTTCTTAGACCCAATGGAGTTAAGAAAATCAGAAATTAACTAAAGATTAGTTAAGTTGAATGGTTTCTTGGGTATTGATCTGATGTTGGTTTCGGCCTTTGGGGTTATTACTTAGGGAATTGTTCACTTGCTAAGTTACGGTTAAAGGCTGGTGGAAATGAAATGCGATTTTGGGTTTATCGTGAACCGTGTTTTAAATGACATTGGTTCTTTAACCCAGTTAAAGATTAAAACTAAGTGGAGTTTTAATGAATCTTTAAATAGACTGAAAAGTGAATTTGATAATTAAAATTATCAAATTCAAGAAATGATCGAGAATGGAGTACCACCTGTTTTACTCCAGGCGATAGTTAAATCTTTAATTAGATTTAAACGTGAAATGGTAATCGAATTTACCGATAACACCGTGGTGTTAGATATGAAGTATTACCAGTTTTACTTCATGGGATGAATAAGTTGGGGTTGGGAAATTTAACAATTGATTACTTCGGTAAGGTTCGTTAATCCCGACTAGTTTGGATAAACCATAATTTGGTTTGAATTGATATTCAAAAGAAGATTAAAGAATAAATTTAAAGGATTTATCTTTGATAAAATTAATGGGAACCTTTCCCTAAGAATGTGAAATTTAGAAACTAACTGTCGGTTAGCTAAGCAGAATGGTTTCCTGGGTATTGATCTGATGTTGGTTTCGGCCTTCGGGGTTAATATTTGGGGAATTATTCTCTTGATTAATTTACGGTTAGTGACTGGTGAACTGGAATGAGGCATATGTTGTGTTTCTGTAACACGTATTTATTATATATGCGAGTTATTCAGAAAGACCGGGTTTATCCCATTCTGAATAACTGATACGACGATATGTCGAAGATGAAGACGGTGGTTGAAGACCGGAGGTCTTCACGTCGTTTGGGTGATTACTAATGATCTTGATTGGGACGTACACCCGAGAGGAGGGAATCAGTTGGTGATCGTCCAGACGTACTTGGAGATCGATGGATATGCGAGGTACAAGGTGCCTCTGGTTTCGTTCAGACCCAGAATGGACTTGTAAATGGACTGTGTGTCAGACATTGGATTTCATTCTGTGTGACTGATATCGGTTGCATAGAGTGGTTTGCCTGTGTAGCATGCTAAGATGCAAATGATCAAGGCTTCTGTTGAAAAGCAGGGTCTTGTGGTGGATGATCAAAGCACAGCCTGTGTGGCATAGCTTTGTGTAATGTTGATTCGCGAGCCTCACACCCCGGTTGTTAACCAGAAACGAGAGAGGACCTCAGGGAGGGCATGCGTTTCTTTCTAGCTAGAAGTGGCGTCAGTGGTTATACACGCCCTGACGAGTTTGACTTATGTGGTTGTTGCTGTTGCGAGGCGCCTCGGATATATCGGTGACTTTGTGAAGCCGATGGAGTCATTCGTTGGCTCATTGACACCCCAAAGGGTGGGGAAATGCAGTGTTCAGGAATTTTAATCCACATCGGTGGACCGGCCCTGTCGCTCCAAGGACTCACCTGTGTCTGGGTCCTGAGACACGGGCTAGAGCGTCTCGAATCGGTAGAGGATGATCCCTGGCCTCGGTTCATAGATGGAAATCCAATTTCCAAATACGTAATTCTGCGGTTTAATTTGTAGAGCCTAGTATGGCGACATGATATATGGTACCCATGCCGTCTATGATTGATACTTATGATTTGAACTTGTTTTGACACTATACACCTATAGTAATAATAAAAGATGAAATCTAGCGTATCAAGCATTCTTTGGCTATTATAAGGTAAAACCCTATCCTCCGGCTTGCGTTGCATTGTGTGATGGGACCTGGGTCTTACAATAGCTTTATTGTTCTTTATTTAGCATTGCGTTGTTGTTTTATGCGTTGTTGTTCTTGGGAGAAAACCCATTCCGTGTTATACGGCGTGGTCCCTTGATTTACCTAACTTTAAAATAAAGATTTATAACTGTTTTAGTTCTCACACCAGTTACATGACTGACCTGGAGTTTATTGTTTTAACCTAAACTCTGGGTGCCCTTATTTTCGACACGGGCAGCTAGTAGTTTTGGTTTTGCGGATTTATATTCACAAGAACCTGGTTTACAGCTGGAACGATATCCGGAAAGCTTTGTATCCGTATATCTCCTTCAGTTGTGTTTTGTATTATTTTCCGCTGCTATGTAATTTATTGTAATCTCTGATATTAGTGAATGTATATTATTTGTTAATGCTCTATATATTCTTGTATTTTGATGAAATTGTTGTAATAAGCAATGAAATGTTCTTCCGTCTGCGTTCTGTTGTGTGTCGTTCTCGACTCAATCCGGGCTTTCCTCACCGGGGAAGTTCGGGTCTTTTCAACTGGTATCAGAGCTTTGGTTTACAAAGCTCAGAGAGCAAGACACATTAGAACCATACGAAACAATTCATCAGATATTGGATTAGTAATATCCAATGAGAATGACTCGTTAGAGATGGGATCAGTAGTATCCTAGAACGAGTGTGAAAAGTATAAATAAAAATGAAAACAAATTTTGTTTTGAAAATTTAAATCAATTATTCGTATTTGATTATTTATTTTATATCGATTTGGACAATCCAGTATATAAAGAATTTGCATATACGTCTGATCCACGGGTATTCAAAGTTTTAATATACTGGATGGATATAGGACCGCACTGTAGTCGCCCGGGAATGATTCTGATGATGGGTACCCATCATCAGTGTTGTGTTCGTGTTTCGAAGGTGTGATGTCTATATATTTCCATTAGACTGGTGTGAGAAACAAAAATTAGATAGGGCTTATTGTTGTGATTTGGCATCAAAAATCTGATTTTTTGACTATGTATCAAAGTTATGAATTTAAAAAGCTAATCAACTAATTGATTGTTGATTGTGTTGTTTAATAATTGTTTGATTAATTAAATGTTGAATTTATCACCAAATTGAATCAAATAGTGAAGTGTATTGAAAATTAGTCGCATTTGCATGCATATACATGTACTTACATTGAACAGGTCATAGCAAGGAGGCTAGAGCAGAAGAATAAAATTGTTTGCCCGACAAATAGTTACATGTTTACGATAATTTACTGTTTTGTTTGGGTGATAATGATTTTATGAGCCGCTTGGCTTTTTCTTTTTCTTTTGGATTGAAGAAGGCCATGGGAGGCTATATGAAATATCCCGAAGTCCCCGGTGCGGGGGAGGTTATGGCGAAAATTTTCGAAAATTTAGAGTGTTAGCCAAATTTTGAAAAAATTGAAAAGTTCTTAGAAACTGAAAAGTTGAAGAACTTAAGCCGTAGTGAAAAAAGTGAAAGTTGAGTTGATTTATTAAACAACTTTCGGCTTCGTTCCTTTTCGGGGACGAAAAGTTTTAAGTGGGGGAGATTGTAATAACCCGGAAATCTGGGCCAATTTAAATTATTTTATTTTGGCAATTATATTGAATTTTGAATATTTAAAATGAATTATTTTAAATAATATCGACGAGAAATTTATTTTGAATAGAATTAGAACGTATATTTTATATAGATCGTCGTTAGAATATAAATATTTATTTATATATATAAAAGGAATTGAAAATGGCGCGGTAGTTCGATAATTCAGTTTTAAATTTCAAATGAATGTACCGGGTGCAAAATAAACCGGATTTTAGCGAAACCAAAAATAGTAGAATCTAATTGATAATATCTTTCCAACGAATCCGAAAAATCAAAATTTCATAGCAGGAATCAAAAGATATGTCCAGTTGAAAATTCAGAATAGTCGCTATGGAATTCTGGCCCTTAAAAATGGAAATTTTGCAAACGACCTCGGATTTCGACGAAACCACTTTTGTTGGATCCGTGATGTCAAGTTATTGCTAGATTCCAATTTTCGTAATTTTTCGAATCAATATGTGAGCGTGGCAAAGGAAAACGCGTTTGACCAGTTTTAGTTGATTTTAATCGACTGGAAAATGGCCATTTTTCAAACGGTCTCAGAATTCGACGAAACTAGTTTTGTTAGGACCGAGTGTGATAAATTAAGTTATAAGAAGATTTTAAGCGAATGAGATAAGCTTGAAATAAAGATAACTTAATATCGAATTAAGTAAAGGAAATCAGGATGAAAAAAGGTTTTATATTAAACCAGCATTGTATAAATAGGTTTATAAAAAGAGATGGGAATTTAAAGCGTTAATTTTAAATTAACATTACTTAATAATGGTATTAAGCGAAATTGATGAGATTTAAAATACGATTTCCCAGAATAAATGATGGAAAGGGATAGAAAAAGGATTCCTTTAATTGAATTGGGTAAAGGATCGAGTAATAGTATTTGTAATAAAAATCCAGATAATGAAGCAAATAGTTTGAAGAAGTTAAAGTTTAAAAGTTGACGTTTTATTTATCATTTACTAAATCAATAAATTTAGTAATAAAAGTATAATTTAAAAAGGAGATTTCAAAATAAGAAGGTTTTATAAAACCGTATTTAAAATAAATAGTGAATGAGTATTTGTTGGCATTAGAATGAATAGCGGTTTTTGAATTACAGTTCATATTTATCTTAAGATAAGAACGTTGTTGATCAAGGTCTGAGAGGTAATTAAAATACCCCAACTTGAACGACTTCAGGATTATCGAAGGATGATATGAGCTGTAATGATAAAGATGTTAGAAGCGATTTATTAAGAGAAATAATAATGCGACGTTATTTGAGGATAGATGTGATGAGATTTCATTATAAAGGAAATAAAAGGATTTGAGGAAATATAGGTATTGATATTTCCAAAGTAACAGAAATAAAATGGCTAGAGAATACGAAATGATATTTTCATAATCAAGGTAATAAAAAGAAGTTATGAAAATATAACGATATTTTCGAAGTAAAGAGATGAGTTTATGGTGAGTTATTTCAAAAGGAAGCGACGATGATTGTTTTCAAAATAACGAAACAAAAGGAGATTTCTTAACGATTGTTTTACGAATGATAAGTTGAATCGATTTTCCAATTATAAATAATAAGTAATGTTGTAGCAAATGATTTGAATGATAATTAAATGATAATTGGTTATGATTATAAGATATTTTTCTAAATATTAAATAGAAATGGTTTGAGAATATTTGAATATTAAAATAAGAAGTGAATATTGTGTTGAAAGTTTTAGAAGTTTTAATTAACCATTCATTAATTATTTCTTATTAAAAGGCAAAGTGTAGCCGTGTACTCAACCAGTAGATCCATTTTATTTGTTTATTTGAAAGTTAAATAACCGACTATCAAAACTTGTGTAACGACCTGGCTTTTTGACCGCTCCAAGTCGGTAATTAAACCAACTCGAACCGTTCAAAACGACAGATTGTTATTGCTTATGTAGTTGAAATACAAATCATCACAGAATCGCAGACACAGAACACAAAATATCTCACAGCGGAAGAAAACTTTATGCAATAATACAAATCTTTAAACTTACATAATCAGAGTACAGAATAAATATAGAAATAACGGAAGACTGAGAACCTTGCTAATACATGAATAGATGACCGAAGTGGGGTAGCTACATGAGTGATAATAGATGTATGACTGGATCTTCAACAAATCCCAAGCTCTAATAAATATATTTCCAAGCTGTAATACTCGATTTGACCCGGGCATTTGCAAGGAATAAAAAAAAATTCGAGTTAGGACTAACATTCTTATATAAGTGAATTAACTCAACTGACATGTTTAAATGGAATGCATCCGTAACTTAAAGAATAATTGGGATTTCCATCCCTTAAGGATCCGTGAAACTAATACATATAATATAATACGCTATTATACTAGTGTCTATTCAGTAAAATAAATATATCAAAATAGCGTAAGCGGGATTACATTTTTACCCTTACACCGTTTATAATACCGTAGTCTATACAGTACCGTAAACCCACCGTAAACCGATGGCATCAGAGGGCACTCCATAGGTACGATACAAATCAAAATCGTAGGGCTCGATAAGGATAAATATAATAAGGCACTCGAGGCAATACCCAGGGTAGGATTCTACCAATTGCACTCCTGGACCGGTGGTAATGCATAGCAGCCACTACCGCCCACCTCGGAACACACTCCCATAATCAAAGGGTGCACCCAAATCAATCACAATAGTCATAGAGAGGGTATCGAATAAGTGTGTCCGATCATGGGTGCTACCTCAATTAGTCACGGTATAGCTCCTGTTTTAGTCATTTTAATTATGACCCGAATGTCAAGGCTAATCCATCAGCGTTCTCTTTCTTCAAATCCAGTAATCGCCTCCATACCATCATACTTCTTTCTGGAATCATCACCCCGTACACAGTTGTTAAAGTGGTGTCGGCATTGGCAGAGAGTATGACATCTACTGACTCCGGTCTCTTTAACAACCAACGTTTACATTTTTCACACAGTGGTCATTAGATTTGAAATCATATTTGATTATCGCCAAATTGATTTATTTCAATTTTGCCTTAGAATCGATTGCTCAAATTATTCAAAATGGTTCAGTCAAAATTTCAAATCATTCATCATTGCTCTTAATCAAACCTTTCGAGCTTAGATTCCCAAATACGATTTCTCAAAAATCCTTTGTCAAACAATTTGCGTTTAGATTTCAAATCCAACAAAATATCATTACCACATGAAACCTTAAATTTTGCTCTTTCGGATTCGCTAGCTCAGATTGGACACGGATTATTTAAATTTAAAAAAATATCTGGAATGGTGATTTTGAAAATAATGTAATATATTAAATTTAAAGATAGTATATAAATATACTTATGTAGATAGTTGTAAAATAGTATAGGATCTAAAATTACCAAAACATTGAATTTATAAAAATTTGGAAATAGTATATATAGTTGAAAAATAGTTATTTAAAATGTTTGTATAGTCGACATGGTTAATGGTTTACTTGTTAAAAAAATACAGTTTGTAAAATCAAGTAATGTGGAATTGCTTTACTTTTATGAAAAAATATAGTTTAATTTATATAACATGATCCAATCCGATCCCAAATACGTCTTTCAAACATTCAGTCCATTCCCTTATTTATGGTTCGCATCCAAATTCATCTCAAAATGGAAATATTTCCAAATCATTAATTTCAAGTTAGGCTTCATTTCGATTCCGAGTTTACTCAAATCATAGAATTCCAATCTTCATTCAAAAATCTCATGTCGAGTTCCTTTAAATGACACATTCCTTCCATTCACTTGAATTTAATTCAAAACTTCCATCTTTAAGTTTATAAAAGAAACCCCATTCCATAAGTTCTCATTTGCCTTAACTTTAAATGAAAATCTTTACCGAGTTAAGTTAATTCAAGGGAAATCACTCCCATAATCATTTCTCTATCTATTTATTCGAAATTACAAACAATTCTTTTTGAACTAAGGCTACACTTAATAAATTATATCCTTATATAAATCAAAATTTGGTGACTTTAAATCAACTCTTAATTAAGATAAATTGCATTGAATCAGTCACTTACATAAAGAAAACCTTCATTTATATCATAAAACCGAAATATGATAAAATCTTGTTTAAAGTAACATAAATTCTAGATCTTATGTTTCAAAATCAAATATATTGAAAATTTGTTTTAATCAATTATAAATTCTAATATACTTAAATTTACAAAAGCATCTATATTGGAAGTCTAGTTGTAAAAAACATCAATTCAAAATATTTAAATTTTAAACACCATATTTTATTTAATCAAGTTTAAAGTTTAGTTTCAAGAAACTAATTTCAACGCTTCCCTTACAAGAAATTTCTTCCCAAAATTCATTCACCGAGTCAACACGTACTTATATTATTTTGAAAATAGATCTTTATTTGACCACGATGTTCGTATATAATTTTCTATCCTAAGGTCAAGTGATACGGATATGTATCATTTCAATCCGTTCTTTAAAATATTCGAATCCCGAGTATATATCATTTAAACCCGCATCCCAAATCGATTCGAATACAAAAGGGGTTCGGGTATGTATCATTTCAACCCGTGAAGGTTGCTAAACTAAGGTGGAAACTTGCATGGTGAGAAAATAAACATAGCATATCATGCATACATCCATATTGTGTCATATGATATAACCGTGTGTGTCGTACATGCACAATCACAAAGCAAACAAATCTAGAGCACCCCAACATTTCATTCAACATCACATATTATTAATTCGCTTAATAATCAGTTAGTCTGTGAGTGAGAAAAACTCACCTTTCGAGGCTTGGAGACGAATGCAATTTTGGATAGAAAATCCAAGGATGATATTTGATAGCCAAACAATGAACGGATGAAATATTGGAAATATGCGAACATTATTCCAACTTGTCTCTTGACCATATGACCATCGAACTGAAATCACTTTGTTCGATTAGCTACAGATAACAACAAATTGATTTATTTATTTTTACGACATGCATTCGAGTAATTCGAAAAATCAAACTAAACTCACCCTAGATCAGATAAAGGAGCAAAACAGCAATAAACCCAAGCTCACAACTGACTTTAACATCTTACAGACCCAAACAGCGAGCCTCAACCAACACAGCAGCCCTTTGTGGAATTAAATCAAATACTTGGGGTGCTTCCTATAATTGGTTCAGCCCTCCAACAAATGGCATTGTTGAACTGAAATGTTGGTGATGGTGGGCCACAGAATAATGGCGAAGTGATTAGGAGGTGGCAAATGCTGACAAGAGTATGGATTGTTGGCTTGCGTGAATCCTGGGTGTCGATGGATGCGTACGCAAACCAGGCAACGCAGTGATGTGGATAGGGATTCGCACCAGAGTAGAGGCGACAACGACGCGTGAGGGGGCAACTACGGCATTCGCTAACGGTTTCAGATCCGACTGTGGCCTCGGGTAGGTTTTCGACTTTGCTTCCCTTCCTTTTTGGATAGGGATCAATTTCAGTTCAAAAGAGGAAAGGAAAATGGCCAACGCAACTCGAGTGGCACCTCTGGTGATCGACGTCCAGCGACTGGTGGAGAATGGTTACTGGAGCATGCAGTGAAGTTTCTTATTCACGGTTTTAGGGAAGTGGAAAAAGAGAAGTGCAGTGGCCATTTGAGTGGCCAGTGGTGGAGGAAATCCAATTGGGCCAAAAGAAACGAATGGAAACAAGAGTGATAGCAATTTCCAATTTTATGCTGGGAGAGAAGGTCGACTTTCTTCTGTTCATTTTGAGGCGACTTGTTTCATCTCATCATTTTCTATTTAAACAACAGGTTCAGATGGAGGAGACAGAAAATGAGATTAGAAGAAATGCAACACGTGATTGCAGATTCAAACAGGGAACAACATGTACCTTAGCTCACAGGGACTGCATGACAAGTGTTAAGCCATAACAACAAGTATCCTTTAATCTAGAACAAATGTACAAAAATCCATATTATATAAAATTCCCTTTTCTCTTATGTTATCACGTTGATTCAACAAACAGCTCGAGGATTCAATATGAGATACCAAAGGAGATCTAACAACGTTGTTTGTTTTGTGCGTATTTCTTTTCTATCAATTATAGATTTCGTATCTATTTAAACCAATTATTTCTCACAAATCATGCATGTAACTTATCGTTTTAAGTTATATTTTTCAAAACAAAACTCAAATTCAAACATTTGTCAAAAAATCGAATTCATGCTTCAACATAAATAAAGATTCAAGTTTCAGATCCAATATAAGGTTATAAACATTTACTTAAATATTAAATCTTTAATAAACTTCTTAACTTAAGACGTCGAAATTTTCGGTTCGTTGCAACTTGTCCATACGATTATTAGTACAGAAAGACCGGGATCGAATTTATATTCGAAAACCATTCCAACCAATAATTACCAATATGTGGAAGGTGCTATTCAAGATTGAATAATTGAAGACTATGGATCTTTAAAAAATGGTAGAATTACTTACATTCTGTAGCTGATGTATGGAGATATACTGTGATTCTGTCGTGGTTGAAATTTACGGATTACAAGGACTACTCGCTACTAATCCTTGGGGTGATACCTATATAGGATGTGGTAGGAGGGTGCCTTCGGTTCATCCTGTTCCTGGATGACATGTATGGATGAATATCTGACAGAGTATTTCCAGAAAGGTCACATACATTGATTTATTCAACCGTACCAAGAGTGGAGGCGGAGAAGGAAACTTCTTTTAGCTAGCACGTAATTTATTGTTATGGACATCAATTAGTGATTCTAATGGATCTGGCAATGTGGCATTTGAAGTGAATGTGATGTGCTGATTATAAAAGTAAAGTGTAGCCTCAAGCCTCATCAACGGGGAATGGTAAAAATCAGGTAGGTCGCATGGCTATGTGGGTCGCCCCCATTAGGGTGTATCGTCACCATATAGAGAATATTATTATTTGTCTTCTTTTCATTTCTGTATCTCCCGGGAACGATTATGTTTGTACCAACCGTAGGTGATAATATATTCGGAACATTCAACGTTAAGTGAATGGCCGGTCATGTTTAGCCTGAGTTGCAAGATGTTCTTGTTGAACTCGGTATATTCCTCTCTAGAGATACACTATCGGAAAGGTGGTTGCCCATACCTTGCAATGGAAATCCATTCTCCAAAAAACGCCCGCGGTTTTGATTATATACTCTGTATGTAGAGCGTGAGATGCAAGCGTTCCGCTAGATTAATTGTAATAACCCGAAAATCCGAGCCAATTTAAAATTTTATTTTGGCAATTTTAATGAATTTTGGGTATTTTAAATAATAACGACGAGAAATTTATTTTGAATATATTTAGAAGGTATATATTTATATAGATCGTCGTTAGAATATAAATATTTATTTTATATTATAAAAGGAATTGAAAATGGCGCAGTAGTTCGAAAATTCGATTTCAAATTTCAAATGAATGTATAGGATTCAAAATAAAACGGATTTCAGTGAAACCAAGAATATTAGAATCTAATTGAGAATATCTTTCCAACGAATCCGAAAAATTGAAATTTTATAGCGGGAATCAAAAGTTATGCCCAGTTGAAAATTCAGAATAGTCGCTGTGGAATTCTGGCCATTAAAATGGAAATTTTGCAAACGACCACGGTTTTCGACGAAACCACTTTTGTTGGATCCGGGATGTCAAGTTATTTCTATATTCCAATTTTCACAATTTTTGAATTCAATATGTGAGCGTGGCGAAGTTAAACGTGTTTTAATCGTTTCAGTCAATTTCGATCGACCAGAAAATGGCCATTTTTCATACGGTCTCAGAATTTTGACGAAATTAGTTTTGCTAGGACTGTATCGTCAATACGAAGCTAGAAATAATTTTTCTGGAATTTTTAGAGTCTGTAGGTAACCCCGGTAAATTGAAATGTACGTTTAAATTGAATATACATTGATTTATATTTTCATTTAAAGAAAAACCTATCAGTCGAATTGGCTTGCGAAACATATCCCATTGTGTTCCGGAATGCGGGTAATTAGCTAGGGGCGACAGTCGTTGGGTTCGATTTCGAGGTCGAAAGAAAAAGTAACTTTTGAAATTAAGAGAAATAAAATAATTTATATATATAATTAATTACCTCTAAACCCTCACTTCCCAAGCCAAGGTCAACGGCTCAAAAAAGAAAACTGCACCCTCCCCATCTCGTCCCCCCCCCCCCCCCGTTCTGACCCGCCTCAGGCGCACCCCCTCCTCTCTCCCCTCTCCTTCCACCAATTCGCGAGCCACAGCCCCAAATCACCAAATCCGACTGACGCGCAGCCCTAGCGCCGCGGCCACCCACCACCTCGCCTCCGCCTAGCCCTGCACCACTGTCCGACACAACGGCGCCCTACCCCGCCACAAACTCCGGCAATGGAACCCTATAAATAGGCACTGTAAGTTTTTTCCCTTATTTTGATTTTAATTTTTAGAATACATGATTTCTTTGATTAAAAAGTCGATTTTTATTTTTGGAAAGATTATATCTATAATGAACATGATTTTTATATACTAAAGAATATAAAAATGTGATTTTTATATGAGGGGCGTAATAAAAATATAATCTTTATATTCAAAGTAGCGTTGAAAATATATACTCTTTATGTTGATAAAGATATAATCTTTAGTTAGAAGAAAATATAATTTATTTTAGTTCGAAGGAAATATATGATCTTATATATAAAAATGTGATTTTTATTTAGGCAGTAACAAGATAAAAATTCAGTCTTTTTATATATGTAGTGGATACGGTCAACGAAAGTGACAAAAGGCGAGCACGGCAAAGATTTCCTACATATGAAGGGTCGTGGCGTTGGGTTTAGCTTCTAGTGAGAACTCCTCACTTTTAATTTATTTTCTAGTTGAAATATATACTAGGATGCAGACGGTGCTTAGCAGCACCCGACACCCGTCGTCCACAAACCATGGACGACTTGTTTGTTTGATTGCATTTGGATTGATTTGCTTGTGTGAAAATTGATTGTCAGGTGGAATAGAATAAAATTCATGTGTTGAATAGAATAAAATTCATGTGTTGAATAGAATAAAATTCATGTGTTGAAATAAAATATATATTCATGTGTTGAAGTAAAATAAATATTCATTTACAAATCGAACGATTTGTTTATGTACACCCATTTGACTGATATTGATTGGGACGATAAATTTTACACATCGCCCAACTGCACAAATAAAAATATGTGTTTGTTGATTGAAACCCCACACGGTTATTGGGATGATATTTGACGTACACTAATCCCGATTGTTTAGTTGTATGTCAATCGATGGGTTGACAGTCTGTGTAAGCGTTAATTATTTATATTTAAGGATTATGCAGTTATGTGGTGCACCCTAGATGATGGTTGATTATTTATCGTTGCTATTATATACATGTGTTGTATGGAATCCATATAATTAACATTGTATGGTAATTGATTGGGCCTCATTCCAATTTGGAAAATATAAGAAAATTCATGTGTTGAATAGTAAGAAAATTCATGTGTTGAATAATAAGAAAATTCTTGTGTTGAATAGAATAAAATTCATGTGTTGAATAGTAAGAAAATTCATGTGTTGAATAAAAATATATATTCATGTGTTAAAATAAAAATATATATTCATGTGTTGAAATAAAAATATATATTCATGTGTTGAAGAAAATATTCATTTGTTGAATAGTATAACGAAGTTATTGAAATATATAAAGCCGTGTTGGTTAGATTGCCGCCATTTTGACGTGAACGATATTTATATTGATTTTATTCATTTTTATAATGAATATAGAAAAGGAAATGATTTCAAAATATAACGTTTTGAAAATAATATCCTTTATAGATTAATGATATGGAATATTCAATTTTGATTAGAAATTGAATATGAAGTTGAAATCGTTTTGAAAACAAATTTAAAACGATTTATAAAATATGTTTTAAAAGGAAATCGACGAAATATATAATATATATATTATATATATATATATAATGGCCTGAATAGAACGCGCCGCGGCAGTTCGCGAATTTCGACCATTGACTGCGAATGGATATTACGGGAGATCCGACCGTCGGATTCTCCTAAAACCGGAACAGCTGGGTTCGTATCGAAAAGTGCTTTCTAACGAATATTAGAGATTTGAAATCTAATGGTTGGATTTGATATTATGTCCAAATCAAATTTGGAAAAGGTTGCTGTAAGTGCAGTTCGATGGCCGTTGATGGAAATCGACTGTACGAGCCTTGATAAAATTATTAAAAATAGTAATAATTTGTGTAAAATCATAAGAAATGACTTGTGAAGAATTGGGATGAAAACCCCCATATATGAAAAGATAAGAATAGATTTTTATCTAAATGAACTAGTTTTGAACTAGAATTAAAATCCATTTATTTTTAAATAAATAAATTGGATCTGAAATGGTTTTAAAAGTAACCAGAATTTCCAATAATTGAATTGGAATGGATTTGAATCGAAATTGCCTTTGGAATATTTCGATGTTGGATTTTGTGATTATACAGATATTGTTATGGAAATTTAAAAGATATATTTATATCGTTATTTCTAATACGATATTTGTTGGTCGTAGAATTTGATATTGAATATAAGCCGATATATTTTCTATTCAGAGCCTTGTATTTAATATCAAATGGGATTTGGGTTTGTCGTGAATGGTGTCTTCATTAACACTGTTCTTAAACTCAGTTGAGAAAAAGATTAAATCATTTTATTTAGATTTAATGAGGTATACCAATTAAATGATATTTAATTGGAATTGAATTTGAATGTGATTTTGGGTTTATAGTGAACCGTGTTTTAAATGACATTGGTTCTTTAACCCAGTTAAAGACAGGATGTGATTTCCCAAGTTAAATAATCATTGATAGTGATTATTGGGAGGATTAAAACCAAGTGGCGTTTTAATGAAACTTTAATTAGATTGAAATAATCGAGAATGGAGTATCACCAGTTTTGCTCCAGGCGATAGTTAAATCTTTAATTAGATTTGACCATGAAATGGTAATTGAATTTACCGATAACACCGTGGTGTTAGATATGAAGTATGACCAGTTTTACTTCATGGGATGAATAGGTTGAGATTGGGAAATAAAATAAATGATTACTTCGGTGTGGTTCGCTAATCCAGACTAATTTGAATTGATATTCAAAGGAAGATTAAAGAATAAATTTAAATAATTTATCTTTGATAAAATTAATGGGAACCTTTCCTAAAGTATAAGAATATTTGAATAAAAGAATATTCTGAATTGGAATGAGGCGTATGTTGTGTTTGTATAACACTTGTTTATTATATACGCGAGTTACTCAGAAAGAGCGGGTTTACCCCATTCTGAATAACTGATTCGACGTGGTGTCGAGGATGAAGACGGTGGTCGAAGACCTGAGGTCTTCACATCGTTTGGGTGATTACTGATGATCTTGATTGGGCTGTACACCCAAGAGGAGGGAATCAGTTGGTGATCGTCTAGACGTACTTGGAGATCGATGGATATGCAAGGTACCAGGTGCCTCCGGTTTCGTTCAGACCCAGAACGAACTTGTAAATGGATTGTGTGTCTGACATTGGATTTTATTCTGTGTGATTGATTTCTATTAAATATATATCTGTTTGGCGGTGGAGAATTTATTCTCTTGCTTAACGCCCTTCTCTGAGACATACGAGCTCAGGGGTTATATATTGATGGATATCAATCGCATGGAGTGAATTTCCTAAGTGGCAAATGATCAAGGCTTTTGTTGAAAAGCGGAGTCTTGTGGTTGATGATCAAAGCATGGCCTGTGTGGCATAGCTTTGTGTAACATTGATTCGCGAGCCTCACACCCCAGTTATGAACCAGGAACGGGAGAGGACGGCAGGGAGGGCATGCGTTTCTTTCTAGCTAGGGTGGTGTCAGTGACCTACCAGCCCTGACATTTATATTATTTTTACCTGTGTGGTTGTTGCTGTTGCGAGGTGCCTCGGATATGGAGTCATTTGGCTCATTTACGGCCCATAGGGTGGGGAGACGTAGTGTCCAGGGTTTAAGTTTAATCCACATCGAGTGGACTGGCCCTGTTGCTCCAAGGCTTGCTTGCGCGCTTGCCTGAGACATGGTAGGCTAGACATCTCCGGCCTCGGTTCACAGACGGAAATCCAATTTTCAATATGTGACTTTGCGGTTTTGATTATATACCTATATATGGCGACATAGTGGTATGGGGCACTTATGTCGTCTATGATTGATACTTATGATTTGAAATTGTTTGGACACTATACACTTATAGTAATAATAAAACATGAAATTTAGCGTATCAAGCATTCTTTGGCTATTATAAGGTAAAAACCTATCCTCCGGCTTGTGTTGCATTGTGTGATGGGACCTGGGTCTTATAATAGCTTCATTGTTCTTTATTTAGCATTGCGCTGTTGTTTTATGCACTGGTATTCTTGGGAGGAAACCCGTTCCGTGTTATACGACGTGGTCCCTTGATTTACCTAACTTTAAAATAAAGATTAATAACTGTTTTAGTTCTCACACCAGTCACATGACTGACCTGGAGTTTATTGTTTTAACCTAAAACTCTAGGTGCCCTCATTTTCCGCACGGGCTGCTAGTAGTTTTGGTTTTGCAGATTTATATTCACAGGATCCTGATTTACAGCTGGAACGATACTCGGAAAGCTCTGTATCTGTGTATTACTTTCAGTTGTGTATTGTATTATTTTTCCACTGCGATGTATTTAAATGTAATTTAAATCTATGATATTATCTGCGTAATATTTATTCATACTCTGTATATTCTTGTATTCGGATGGAATTGTTATAATATACAATGAAAAGTTCTTCTGTTTGCGTTCCAATGTGGCTTGTTCTCAATTCAATTCGGGCTTTCCTTAGCGGGGAAGTTCGGGTCGTCTCAGTTTGGTATCAGAGCTTTGGTTTACAAAGCTTGAGAACAAGACACATTAGAACCATACGAAAGAATTCATCAGAAATTGGATTAGTAATATCCAATAAGAATGACTCGTTAGAGATGGGATCAGTAGTATCCTAGAACGAGTGTAAAGAGTATATCTTTAAATTGAAAACAAATTTTGTTTTGAAAAGTTAAAATCAATTATTCGTATTTGATTATTTATTTTATGTTGAATTCGGACAGTCCAGTATATAAAGATTTTGCATATACGTCTGATCCACATGCATTCGAAGTTTTAATATACTGGATAGATATAGATTCACACTCTAGCCGCTCGGGGATAATTCTGATGATGTCCGGACATCATCAGTATTTATGTTCGTGTGACGAAAGTGGGATTTCTATGTATTTCCAATTGACTGGTGTGAGAACCAAAATTAGATAGGGCTTATTGTTGTGATTTAGCACCAAAAATGTGATTTTTGACTATATATCAAAGTTATGAATTTGAAAAACTAACCAACTAATTGATTGCTGATTGTGTTGTTTGATTATTGTTTGTCTAATTAAATATTGAACCGTTTAGCCAAATTGAACCAAATAGTGAATTGTATTGAAAATTAGTCGCATTTGCATGCATATACATGTACTTACATTGAACAGGTCATAGCAAGGAGGCTAGAGCAGAAGAATAAAATTGTTTGCCCAACAAATAGGTACATGTTTACAAATTTATTGGGTTTGGATGATTTTATGAGCCGATTGGCTAGCCGCTTGGTTAGCTGCTTGGCTGTTTCTTTTTCTTTTTGGATTGGTGAGGGCCATGGGAGGCTATTTGAAATATCCCGAAGCTCCCGGTGCAGGGGAGGTTATGGCGAAATTTTTCGAAAATTTAGGGTGTTAGCCAAATTTTTGAAAATTTTGAAAAGTTCTTAGAAACTGAAAAGTTGAAGAACTTAAGCCGTAAAGAAAATAATGGAAGTTGAGTTGGTTTGTAAAACAGCTTTCAGCTTCGTTCCTTTTCGGGGACGAAAAGTTTTAAGTGGGGGAGATTGTAATAACCCGGAAATCCGAGCCAATTTAAAAATTTTATTTTGGCAATTTTAATGAATTTTGGGTATTTAAAATGAATTATTTTAAATAATAACGACGAGAAATTTATTTTGAATATAATTAGAAGGCATATATTTATATAGATCGTCGTTAGAATATAAATAGTTATTTTATATTATAAAAGGAATTGAAAAATGGCGCGGTAGTTCGAAAATTCGATTTCAAATTTCAAACGAATGTATAAGATTCAAAATAAAACGGATTTCAGCGAAACCAAAAATATTAGAATCTAATTGAGAATATATTTCCAACAAATCCGAAAAATTGAAATTTCATAGCGGGAATCAAAAGTTATGCCCAGTTGAAAATTCAGAATAGTCGCTGTGGAATTCTGGCCCTTAAAAATGGAAATTTTGCAAACGACCTCGGTTTTCGACGAAACCACTTTTGTTGGATCCGGGATGTCAAGTTATTACTATATTCCAATTTTCATAATTTTTGAATTCAATATGTGAGTGTGGCGATGCTAAACGTGTTTTAACCGTTTCAGTCAATTTCGATCGACCAGAAAATGGCCATTTTTCAAACGGTCTCAGAATTTGACGAAATTAGTTTTGTTAGGACCGTATCGTCAATACGAAGCTAGAAATAATTTTTCTGGAATTTTTATAGTTTGTATGTGACCGCGGTAAATTGAAATGTACGTTTAAATTGAATATACAATGATTTATATTTTGATTTAAAGAAAAACCTATCGAAACAGTCGAATTGGCTTGCGAAACATATCCCATTGTGTTTGGAATGCGGGTAATTAGCTAGGGGCGACAGTCGTTGGGTTCGATTTCGAGGTCGAAAGAAAAAGTAACTTTTGAAATTAAGAGAAATAAAATAATTTATATATATATAATTAATTACCTCTAAACCCTCACTTCCCAAGCCAAGGTCAACGGCTCAAAAAAGAAAACTGCACCCTCCCTATCTCGTCCCCCCCACCCCTGTTCTGACCCGCCACCGCCCAGCTCCGGCCGCCGCTGGCCTTCCCCCGCCTCCCCCACCTCAGGCGCACCCCCTCCTCTCCTCTCTCCCCTCTCCTTCCACCAATTCGCGAGCCACAACCCCAAATCACCAAATCCGACCGACGCCCAGCCCTAGCGCCGCCGCCACCCACCACATCGCCTGGCCCTGCACCACTGTCTGACACCACAGCGCCCTACCCCGCCACCAACTCCGGCAATGGAACCCTATAAATAGGCACTGTAAGTTTTTTCCCTTATTTTGATTTTAATTTTTTGAATACATGATTTCTTTGATTAAAAAGTCGATTTTTATTTTTAGAAAGATTATATCTATAATGAACATGATTTTTATATACTAGAGAATATAAAAATGTGATTTTTATATGAGGGGCGTAATAAAAATATAATCTTTATATTCAAAGTAGCGTTGAAAATATATACTCTTTATGTTGATAAAGATATAATCTTTAGTTAGAAGAAAATATAATTTATTTTAGTTCGAAGGAAATATATGATCATATATATAAAAATGTGATTTTTATTTAGGCAGTAACAAGATAAAAATTCAATCTTTTTATATATGTAGTGGATACGGTCAACTAAAGTGACAAAAGGCGAGCACGACAAAGATTTCCTACATATGAAGGGTCGTGGCGTTGGGTTTAGCTTCTCGGTGAGAACTCCTCACTTTTAATTTATTTTCTAGTTGAAATATATACTAGGATGCAGACGGTGCTTAGCAGCACTCGACACCCGTCGTCCACAGACCATGGACGACTTGTTTGTTTGATTGCGTTTGGATTGATTTGCTTGTGTGAAAATTGATTGTCAGGTGGAATAGAATAAAATTCATGTGTTGAATAGAATAAAATTCATGTGTTGAATAGAATAAAATTCATGTGTTGAAATAAAATATATATTCATGTGTTGAAGTAAAATAAATATTCATTTACAAATCGAACGATTTGTTTATGTACACCCATTTGACTGGTATTGATTGGGACGATAAATTTTACACATCGCCCAACTGCACAAATAAAAATCTGTGTTTGTTGATTTGAAACCCTACACGGGTATTGGGATGATATTTGACGTACACTAATCCCGATTGTTTAGTTGTATGTCAATCGATGGGTTGACAGACTGTGTAAGCGTTAATTATTTATATTTAATGCTTATGTAGTTGTGTGGTGCACCCTGGATGATGGTTGATTATTTATCGTTGCTATTATATACATGTATTGTATGGAATCCATATAATTAACATTATATGGTAATTGATTGGGCCTCATTCCAATTTGGAAAATATAAGAAAATTCATGTGTTGAATAGTAAGAAAATTCATGTGTTGAATAGAATAAAATTCATGTGTTGAATAGTAAGAAAATTGATGTGTTGAATAAAAATATATATTCATGTGTTGAAATAAAAATATATATTCATGTGTTGAAGAAAATATTCATTTGTTGAATAGGATAACGAAGTTATTGAAATATATAAAGCCGTGTTGGTTAGATTGAAGCCATTTTGTCGTGAATGATATTTATATCGATTTTATTCATTTTTATAATGAATATAGAAAAGGAAGTGATTTCAAAATATAATGTTTTGAAAATAATATCTTTTATAGATTAATGATATGGAATATTCAATTTTGATTAGAAATTGAATATGAAGTTGAAATCGTTTTGAAAACGAATTTAAAACGATTAATAAAATACATTTTAAAAGGAAATCGACAAAATATATAATATATATATTTTATATATATAATGGCCTGAATAGAACGCGCCGCACCGCGGCAGTTCACTAATTTCGACCATTGACTTCGAATGGATATTACGGGAGATCCGACCGTCGGATTCTCCTAAAACCGGAACCGTTGGGTTCGTATCGAAAAGAGCTTTCTAACGAATATTAGAGATTTGAAATCTAACAGTTGGATTTGAAATTATGTTCAAATCAAATTTGGAAAAGGTC
>JASFAX010001758.1:0-48975 GCA_030737875.1 Allium sativum | reverse complement strand
CTTTTCGAGCGTATGTCTTTTAATTTCTCCTTTATCGCTTAGCTTCTACTTATCTTACCTTTAGAGTATCCTCTCGTTAGTATCCTTGATCTTTAGTTAGGATAATCCTATGGTTGAAACATGTGTTTGAGACATGTTATGTATGATGGATGCAAAGTGGATGCAAGTGTTTGCTAGTGGTTGCTCGTGGATGCATATACACACACTATTAGGCACTAGATCGACTCAGCCACTTCATATTGCATATAGCATATATATGGATGTATTTAGTAAAATGGATGTATGAGGATTTGTTTTTATCATATGGATGCTGCATTCAGATGATGATTGTGCACGCATATAGAGATAATATGTAGCATTAAGGAGCTTTTGCATACATAATGGGCGCATGGCACTATCATGATTTGCATTAAGGAGGTCAACTGAATCAGTGGACCGCCTGATTTTGCATTAGATATGGACATATACACACACTGTGCATTTAAACATGAAAGCATTAGAAGTCTATATGGATAATGGATGCCTGTGTTTGATGGTTGAGTAGATAGACGATTGGATGTTAGGATATACATTCTTCTTAAATTGGAGATTTCGGGGTCGAAATCCTTTAAGGAGGGGAGAATGTAACACCCCGTAATTCTGTTAATATTAATATTCACAAATTAAAGAGTAACTAATCTCAGACGTGAGAATTGTGGGAAACGGGTTGCGCCATTGTGTTCGTCTCGGAATTCTGGTTGAAATAGAGTCCGAGTTTGCGTGAATTGGACTTCGTATGAAGAAGTTATGGCCATCGGAAGTTTCAGAAAATTCAAAACAGATTTCAGAAAATTTAAAATTCAAAATTCGAAGTCAAACAGGCTAGGCGGGAAAATTCCCGCCCAGCACCTTAGATCGACTGGGGAGTCGACTGGGCAGTCGACACCCCCCCCAGGTTGATTGGGGAGTCGACTGGGCAGTCGACCTGTCCAGGCGGCTAGGGTTTGACTGAGCCCAATCTTGAGCTGCTGATGTGTCTTTAGGGCTAAGTTGGCAAATTAAACGGTTCAGTTTAGTTCTGAGTTGATCAAGTGGTCTAAATAAATACTAAACTCTATAAATACCTAGGTAGTCTCTCATTCTAATTCACATGAAAAATAAAATAGCCACCGTCATACCGCCGCCATGGAACTCAGTCTAGCCGCCGCCAACTAAGAAGGAAGAAAGCTAATCAAAATCCAAATTCTACTCAACTCTAAAGCAAATCAAGACTCTTTTTCTCTTCTAATTGTGAGTATGATGATCTTAACAAGATTATTGTTAAACTAATTAGATTAAGTTATGAATGGATTATAAGTGAATGATGTGGATTGTCATATATGTTGTTGTAAACCTTATGCTATCATGTATGTTGTAAATCCTATGTTATGTGATGATGATATCCTATATGTTGTAAATCATGCTATGATGATATTGTATAGGTTGTAGTTTTCTATGCTAAGTTTTGATAAATCATACATGCTTTAGAGTCATGATGCTATTATCTATGCTAATTAGTTCATGTTAATGAAATCATAATGTTTGGGCTAGGTTGATCTATATGACAAACCATGTATGCAAGTTTAGATGGATTAGTAAAGATTATGAACATATGCCATGACATCTATTTAGATCTAGAATTATGACATCTAGAATCATGCTATGACATATGTGAATTCTATGTATTAGATGCTAGTTCACACCAACATTATGTTGTATAAAAACCCATATGCAAGTTTATACACGAATTTGGGTTATGATCATATCATGTAAATTGTGACATTTAACAAGTTGACACCTTTAGATCCATAACATGTGTAGTTTTATGCAAGTTTCACCCCTATTATGATTAGATTCATTTTAATTGTCTATATGTTGTGATAATTTATTTTTGTGCTATGAGTTAGACTATTCGAGTCTAACGTATATTCTGCGTTGAATAAGCGAACGTATAACGTGGGGTAGGGGTAATATTAAGGAATTAATATTAAGAAGTTGGGGTGCAATTGATATGATTTTGCATGCCATAAGTGGATCGCATAATTGAGTCAATTATGGACATCATTAAAATTGGAAGTAATTATTGATTTGAATAGGGATATATTCAAAACTAGGGTAAAAGATTATAAGTGAAAATCAATGCTTAGGACACGAGGTTGGACTTGTTTGTGACGTAAACCTGCCCGGACCCGCCCGGCAAATCCAGGGGTCACAAACGTCAGCCCAATGTGAGAGGTCCTAGGCCTAAACTAAAGCATAACAGTTGTAAAGACACGAGGTTAGACTCTTTTATGGTGTAAGACTGCCCGGACCCGCCGGGCAAATCCAGCTGCCATAAATGCCAGTCTAATGTGAGAGGTCTTTATGAGGTTATGGCCTGAATGAATTAAGAAATACTTAACCAGATAAACATGTAAGGTGGGACATGGGGGTTAAGTAGGTGCCTTGGGTGGCATGAGGAATCTAGTGGGTGCCCTTAGTGGCATGTGAAATACGATTAGTAAGACTTAACCAAACACACATGTAAATGAATATGACTAAGAGGGTTAAGTGGGATATACAAGTGGACAAGCTTAGGTGGGTAGCTTGTGGGGGCCCATTTCAACCAGTAACCCAAACGTATCTTTGTGGGCTCGACCCAAGTCGAGGACGGGACACGCATACTGGGATTGACTATAAGAGGCCAAAACGGGGTAGCGGTGGCAACGCAAGTCCAACGGGTTTCATATGCGTGTGTGGACCCGGGCTGTTAGGTAAGACATTGTTGCATCGTGTAGGTATAATCCATGCATTCTCAAGTTGTATCGGGTTGCCACTTTAGGGGAGTGATAAACCCCACTGTGGGGCCAGCACGGGTATCTACGAGTAGGGAGCCGATCGGAAGTGGGTAATGGGGTACACCTAGCGGAGATAGAGGCAGACGACACCTATGTAGTCAGCTAGGGGTACGCGAAGCTATTTATATAACTTCTGAGTGAAGCTAGTGGGCTCAACCTTTAGGGTGACTGGTGCGGTGTAGTGTAGTAATTATTTGTTAGTAATTAGGTGTGCCTTTAACGTTATCTTTATCTGCTCATTCCATACCCTATAGTTCATAGACATTTCCTTGTTTTCCAGCTTATGCCTTAGTCTAGTTATTTTGACAATAGTATTGTTAGAATTATCATACTCGCCAGACTTTATGTCTGACCCCCTCCATTTCTATCCTTTTCCCCCCTCCAGGTCCTCAGGTTGGACCCAGCTCTAGTGGAGTTTGATTGGATTGCTTCATCTCTTTGGAAAGCTTGGACCGTTGAAGTAAAGTCCTGCTTGTTATCTTCTTTAATGGCTATTTATGTAATGGGATTATGTATTTTGTTTTATCAAGATGGATATTGTACTTGACTCTGATTTATGATGTAACAAACATGTTTAAATTCCGCTGCAATAAAATGAAGTTTTAGATTTCCAAGTACTACTTATTATCTGTCTTATTGTAATTTTTCTGTTCTATATTCACTTAAAACCTCCATGGAAGTTAATGCATTCCCTTGTGAGTGACATTAATGGATGTGGGGTGTTACAGTTATTATTGTTATGAATGAAGAGCCTAAGCTGCAAATAAGTAGGTGTGCGAAAAGGAATTAGGACATTAAGAAAGAAAAGATGTAGCTCGAGTGATTGAATGGTAAACAGGAATCGATCTGCTCTAAACAAAAAAGGAAGCCATCCTAGCATGAAATACTAAAATCGTCAAATTATGGAATAAAATGCTACAATTGTAATAAGGCTAGGTATTTAAAGTAAGATTATCCCGAATGGTTAATGAACAAGTAGGTTGTATCTGCTTATGCTTTATGATATTATAACTTAGTTAAATGTTCGATGGCTAAGGAGAAGGGTACTACTATCCAAATATGTTTTGTATTTATGATTTTCTTATTCATGTTTAATTGATACCAAGGCTTCCATATTCCTTTATATCTTGTGACTTGGGAAAAATATTATAATTAAAACTCGAGCTTACAGATAAACCCCTTATTGTGTCAAACCTTATAGGAGGTTCAACTATTTTGTGTACAATCTATCGAGATGTTGTGTTATTGGGTCATGGATGTACTTCAACCGTGATTGTTCTATACTCAATTTGTGGGTGCGGTATTATAATGGGGATGGACTAGCTTTGAAGCATGAAATCATGGTCGGTTGTGAGAAGTTACTAGTGATGGTATGGACAAATGACAAAAATATGCTAGAGTTAACCTACTTATCGAGTGACGAAGTGATGGTTAACTTTCTATATTAACTTAAGATACTTCATGATGAGTTTTCATCGATGGCTATAAGTAGGGAGTATCCAATTTTTTTAAGGATATAAGATTCAAGTGAATGACCTATTGAAGAAAGGATCTAATTACAGTAATATATTAGATTGGGAGCATCTATAATATTCGCCATGATAGTGGGTGTCTCTTTGGGGTTTGTGTGGATTATCATGAGGTGACAAGGAAGAGTAAATACTTAATCATGTGCATTGATGACTTATTTGATCACTCCATGGTGTGAATATGCTATCTTTGTTTAACAAGACAACGAGTTTTTTCGAAAAAAAAATAGCAAGGGAAAGTATGGAAACTACTGCGTTTCATTTGTCATTTTGATTTTATGAGTGGCTGGTTATATCATTTGAGTTGACTAATTCATCTATATACTTTATAAACTCATGAACTATATCTTTAGTGATAACCTAGATAAGTTTGTTCTTTTGTTCGTGGATAATACTCTCATCTCACTACAAGAAAATATTGGTTTGCAGCAGACGAATCCATCGCAAATCTGTCGCTAAACATGTATTAGCGATGGATTTGTGATGGATAGCACTGGTCGGTAAATTTCACGCCGGTATTTTTGTGATCATTTTGCGATGGAAGATAATGTCAATTCTCCGACACTTTACTGTCATTTGTCAACATATTTAAATTTAGTTTCAAAAAATTTTACAGACATTTTACCGATGGATATATATTTCTTTAATACATATTTAAAAAACAAATATTGGAGACCTCTTGCTAAACAGTAAGGGATTAGAAACGGATAATTTCAACTTTTGCTTCACCTTAGATATCTGTCGGTAATTCATCACAAACGCTAACATTTTAGCAAGATTATTGGTGACAGTTGTTTTTATTTCCGTCGGCAATCACATGCAGATTTGTGAAACCCACTTGTACTCCCTTTCTATTCTGTAGGTAAATGTTACTACAATAAAATATTAAATTACAACAGACGAACGCCGATGTTAATTAAGATACTTAGTTAATATGAACTCAAAAATAACACCATTCACAATCAAATGACATAGAATATCAATTAACATACAAGCACAATACACAATTAAGTTGCTAAATTCAATACATAATCAATACTTTCATAAAAATTATGGAATAATAAAAAACAACGTATATTTCATAGTGAAATTATACAAATACTAAATATGAAAACAAGAATAGCACATAATAGTATAATCACATACAAAAAAGAACAAAATCCATAATCCTTCGTCAATTCAACATCCATCAACATGGTTGTTTGCAACTTCGCCCAAACAAACTATACATATTAAAGTAAACTATATCTATATAGAAATCCATAAAATTTATACCATGATAATTGATGTTTTTTTTTCACTCAACCACTTGTGATGCTACTAGCCTTGCAAACCACTTGTTCTGCTACTAGCCCTGCAACTGGAACCCTGAAAAGATGAAGACGTTCAGTTTACACTTTCAGCTTAGTAACTTAGACATATTTCTATATGAGTAATTTTGGACTGGTAAAAGGTTCTGCTTCCTAAGTACTAAAATTCTTCTTAAAAAGTAAACCAGCAATTACTCGCCTCTTTGAATAATAGGAGCGGAAGCATTTAAAGTACTTGATAGTAGGGTGGAAAGTGGTGATTTAACCTTCCTAGCATTCAGCATATCTTCATTGGTAATGGAACTAGTCCTTGACTGTACTCCTACATGAGAAGTAATAGACATTAGGCTGGGAACAACACTGTAGTCATGTCTATGGGTGCGTTCGCAGACAATTTGTGGCACATTGGGATTTTTTGTGGCGTCCGACATGTCCGATGCGTCGGACGCAAGCACATTTCTCCACTACCAGGTAGAACGATTTGTGGAAGTGGGAAATCAAGCCATTGGCGTCCGACGCGTCGGACGCCAACGGCTTAATTTCTCACTTCCCCTTTCTTCCTATAAATCACCTCCTCCTTAACATTTCTTCATAACTACTACTTCAACAACTACTTCAACTCTTTCTTCTTCCTTGATTAATGTCTAACTCTGATTCATCCTCCGATTACGACAACTTGATTGATCTCTACAGGGTTTATCTGTGTCGGGATGAAAGTAGATATCATATGTAACACCCCATTATTCTATAAGATTAAGTTTCAAAAATTAAAGTATAAATATTTTTTAGAAGAAGAATTAAGGGAAATGGGTTACGCCATTGCGTTCGTCTCAAAATTCTGCTTGAGATAGAGTCCGAGTTTGCGTAAATCGTACTCCGTATGAAGAAGTTATGGCCTTCAGAAGTTTCAAGAATTTAAATAAATAAAAACAGATTCAAAATTTGAATTCAAAACACACACCCGGGCTGGGCGGGAAATTTCCCGCCCAGGACCCCGGTCGACCAGGGGGTCGACCTGCCCTGTTTTTCCAGATCTGGACTGCAATGATTTTGACCTATTCTGGACGGACCGGATGGCTTCTAGGGCGATCTAATCGCTCTAAAACACTCTCTACACCTATAAAAGAATGCCTAGACCTAAGGTTTCTCCACACAAATTCTTTGAGGCGTCTACATGCTGTTTCTCTCTATTCTAGCCTCCACCATTAAAATAAATCTTATTCTCCACTAAAACAATTTATAGTTCTTCATCAAATTGGAGATTCAAATCAAGTTAAAGCTTCAAGAAGGGAATCAAAGGCTAATTCAACGGCTTCGAGCAATGTCATGCGAATCATAGCAAATCACCACAACGCTCTCTTATTATCCTTTTCTAAACCGATCACTGTAAGTTCAGTTATTCTTTAGATTTGAACGTGTAATTGGGCTCGTGAATGTAATAAATTAAAATATAGAACTGTGCTTATTTGCAAGTTAACTATCTTTGATTCATGCTTATGTCAAATCTAACGTTATCTATGCCTTTGGATCTGATTCTCAATTGTGGCCTAGACTTAATATGGCTAATTGCCAATGACTATGATTATGGGACTTTTTCCTAAGACTATGACTATGAAACTGTTGCCCATGAAACTATCGCCTAGGATTATGAGTCATGACAAAAGACTATTACATATGACTATGACTATAAGACTGTTGCCTATGACTATGACTATGATTCATAAATTTGAGACTATTGCATATGATTCATGACTATGAGACTATTATCAAGATTCATGACTATGAGACTATTGCCTATGACATTGATTTATAAACTATTGTGACTAGATTGTGGTTAATTGCCTATAACTATTGTAGTCAGTGACTTATGCCTATTTCCATTAACCTATTAGGTTATACTTCGAACTGGCATTATGTTGGACCGAATCACCTATTCCTATTCCCTTAATTATGTTGGATCTCATTTTTTGGGGTGTAACTTGTCTAGTTTATTCCTATTCACTGTTATGTACATCAAACCCATTGGAACCATTATTTTTGTATTTGGTTCATTCTTGCATGGCTACTCTTTTATGCCAATTATCGTACTTATCCCCTATTCCTTGCTTTGATACTATTAGTATCATTTCATGAGTACTTAGAAACTTGTGAAATCATGTTATACGTACGATTATGGCACGGGAACTTGGGCGTAGCTTAATTAAGTTAATTTGGCATAAAAAAATATGTTGCCATAATCTAAATTTGCTATAATAGTGAACGATTTACATGCATATTAGACTTGGGCATAAATTGATAAATTTAATTGACCGCAAAAGTGTGTAATTGGCGTGTAAACCAAGTTTTGGACATAAACGGTAAACTAGAATATTAAATCTAGTTTTGACATGAACCGTAAATTGGAATATTAATCTAGATTGGGCATGAATTGTAAAAGGGGAATATTAAATCTAAATTGGTATAAACAGCAAGTTGGGTTAATTGATTGGTAAATCAAGTTTTGGGCATAGAATATAAGTATGTTAATTTGCATGACAGTTGAATATGATCTAGGCTAAATTGATTTACGGAAAATTTACATAAATAGTAAATATGTAAATTTAGTAAAAAGACGAATATGCCTAACCCGAGGTTAGACCGAGTTGTGGTGTAAAACTGCCCGGAACCGACCGGCACATCCAGTGACCACACTAGTACCTGTCTAATGTGGGTAGTTAGTGCATCAAGCCCAGAAAGACCAGAGGTTAGACTGAGTTGTGGTGTAAACCTGCCCGGAACTGACCGGCACATCCAGTAAACACAACAATATTTGTCAAATGTGAGTGGTTGGTTCTTTAGTTAATTAATTAAGGCTCATGAATAAATCAAGCTAGAAATGGTGAGGTTAAGTAACTAGGGAAACACTTAACCGTAATAACATGTTAACAAAGACAAGAAGGGTGGGGGTTAAGTAATCGAGAAAATGCTTAGCCAATTCAACATGTTAACTAGACAAGATTGATAGGGGTCGAGGTAATTTGGGCACTTAACGGACTTAACATGTTAACAAGGCAAGATTTGTGGGGGTTAAGTAACTAAGGGAACACTTAACCATAATAACATGTTAACTAGACAAGTGGGTAGGATTAAGTAAGTGTTTAACATGCTAACTAGACTAGATGGTGAGGTTAAGTAAATTTAGAACACTTAACCGTCATAACATGTTAATTAGACAAGTGGGTGAGGTTAAGTTAATAGGACACACCTAACCAATACACACACACACACACACACATATATATATATATATATATAACATGATGTGTGATAGGGTTAAGTAACACAAGAGGAACACTTAACCAATATATATAACATGATATGTGATAGGGGTTAAGTAACACAAGGGGAACACTTATCCAATACACACACACACACACATATATATATATATATATATATATATATATAACATGATGAGTGGGCAGGTTAAGTTAACTTGAATGAATGGATAACACTTAACCATTAAATAAACATGCTTGAACCAGTGGAAGGGTTAAGTACTTATCGAGATCGGTGGGTAATATTAGTACAAATAGGCCCACAAACTTAACCATTAAATAGACATGCTTGAATTGGTGGGAGGGTTAAGTACATCACGTGTAGGTGGGTGATATTGTATATATATATAGGCCCACAAACTTAACCAGTAGGAAACCCTAGTAATGGGGACCCATTTCAGCAGTAACCCACATAGATGTATCATGGTACCCTGAGCTAGTCAGGGTGGGGCACGATTACTGGGTTGATTATAAGCGGTTAAAATAGCAGCAGGGGGTACGTAAGTGTAGGTTCCGATGGTTTACGGGCGTGCACGTACTCCGGAGTGGAAAAAGAAGGCACTAGGTACCATTAGTTGTACACTGTGCATCTTGAATTGTATCGGGTCGCTATCGTAAGGCTTGATACACCTTATGGTGGGGTCAACACAGAGTATCTACACGCAAGAGAAGGCTAATACAAAGTAGGAGCATAATCCCTAGTTGGACCTAGGTCATGTAAACCCTGAATCCGAGAAGCATTCAATAGGTAGCATAAACCCCAGTGGCCCTGCGTAGCGTAAACCCTGGTTGAATCTTGGAAGCGCTCGATAGTAAACCCTAGATTAGATCTAGGTAATAAATGGAATCCCCATAATAGATGTACACCTAAAGGCAACCGCAAATACGGGGATTGGGATCACGTTATCATATGATCATAGATTACTAGTTTAGACACTAGTAGGTAGTGTAGAGATATAGAAATCAGTATAATAGGGTAGTTACGAAGCAGAGAAGGAGTAGAAGCACATTCAGTTTATCGGTACATTCAGTTTATCTTGCCATATCCTATGCTTAGCCCCATGTTATCTTGTTACGATGGTTTAGTCTTATATTCAGTTTATTCATGTAATGACCCTTTTCCTCGTTTAAATACTAAGAATCACTGGACTTACCAGACTTTATGTTTGACCTTGTTTGCTTTCGCCTCTTTTCTTCCGTCCCCCCCAGGTAGGGAAAAGCTTAGCACATTTTGGGGCCGTTACTCTTTCCGAGCTTGAAGATTCTTTGGCGCATTGCTTTGAACTCCATTTTCTACTGCTATGGCTGGCTCATGCTTCATTGGGGAATATCATTGTCAGTTAGTGCTTCTTATATATTAAACAAGACAAATGCTTTCTTGTAATAAGTATTAGTGTTGTAAAACAATCTTTGTACAAGCTGTTTTAATCAATAAAGGTTATTTATTTTTCGCTGCTTTATTTATCTGTCTTGTAATTTTTCTGCATCTTGTACTTAAAATGCTCCATCGAAGTTAAGGCATTCCCTTTGTGAGTGACCTTAACGGAGGTGGGGTGTTTCATCATATGATGCGGATTAATACCTCAGAGTTCACTAGCTTATCTTGGATCAATGAAATTTTGGATGGTCATCAAAACCGTTGTAAAAATAGTTTTTGGATGAAAAGACTTTGTTTCCATGCATTATGTGAAAAACTGCAACATTATGGTCTCGCTTCCAGACCAGAAATCTGTGTCGTCGAAATTGTTGGGATGATTATTTATGTAATGGCTACTGGGCTTTCAAATAGACAACTTCAAGAAAGATTTCAACGATCAGGTAGCACAATTTCCATTTGTTTTCATGATGTCCTTAACGCTTTTCAATTACTCGCTGCTGATGTAATAAAGCCAGGGGAACAACAATTTAATACTGTTCCAAATCACATCAGAATTTCAACCCGGTATTATCCGTATTTCAGAAACTGTATTGGCGCTATAAATGGTACGTACGTAGCTGCACATTTACCCGCTGATAAAATTATCCCTTATATCGGCAGAAAAGGTTTTGCAACTCAAAATATATTAGTGGTTTGTGATTTCGATTTACAGTTTACTTATGTTATGGCTGGTTGGGAAGGGACTGCACATGATAGTATAATTTTTAATGCTGTAACAAATGATAGAAACTCTAACTTTCCTGACCCTCTAGCTGGAAAATATTATTTGGTTGATTTGGGCTATCCACTTCAAACTGGATATTTACCACCATATCGAAATATGAGGTATCATATTTTGCATTTCCGTGAAACCATGAATCAACCAAAGTCGGCCAACGAAGTGTTTAATTTCTACCATTCGAGTTTACGGATGGCTGTAGAAGAACATTTGGAATTTGGAAAAAAATTACCATTCTCAGTAAGATGCCTACTTATCAGTTCAAAACTCAAGTGAAAGTTGTCATATCTACAATGGCCTTACACAACTTCATACGCAGATTTAATAGCGGTGACCTAGATTTTATGGCTTTTGATGATGATCCTGAACTTATCCCTGATCAGTACTTGGCAGAATATTATACTATGAGAAATACGATGAATAGAGGAACTGAACGTGTATAACCAGTTGGATACCGAGAAATGTCATTAGTTCGAGATACCATTAGAAATGGGTTAGTTGCTGCTGGTCTACGCAAATTTGTCTTTGTATCTGTAACTGTACTTATACTTGTATTTGTATTTTAGAAACTGTATTCGTATTTGTCAAATCATATCTATTTATATCTTATTTAAAAAATGTCACGCTCAAATACCGCGCTAAGATACCACGCTTAAGTACCCCGTTCGCAGTTAAAAACACATTCCGCGCTCGTTACAGTACCACCCTCAAATACTCTGCTCAAATGCCACGCTCAAATACCCCGTTCCCGTTGGTTAAGAACAGACCCTATGACTTCGAGTTATGTTTTTGACTTCATCAAAACAACTATTCACTGATATTTTAGCGGTTGATGTTTCCAGTGTCTGTTTCAGATCAGTTGATGTCACATTAGATGCATTACTGGCTATTGACATTATTTCTTGCACCTATAGAACTAAAGGAAAGATCAGTCATCTCATCATCGCAGAATGTGAAGCTTATTTTATATATATATGGTCACGTCTTCAATACCTTCTCCGGTGGGATGTCATCAAACACACAAACTGAACCCACATAGAAGATTGTTAACTGTGATGGTAATAGGCTTCAGAGAAGTTCTAAATTCACAAACAGAATCAGAATGATATATGGAGAACATGTGAGTTAATAACATTTATGGAGATTACGTAATAAAAAAATGATGTTCGTTAGCAAATTGACGATTATAAAGATATACTTATATTCTAGTCCCTTGTTTTTCATTTCACAAACAATTAGATTTAGTCTAATTTCTCATTAAAAAAGGAGATGAGAATCTACTTAACTTTTTAAGCTGATAAATACAAGGATACATTCATAAAATGATTTGTACTACCAAATTATACTACATAAAAAACATTTAAAAATAAGGTCATGTAGTTTATGATAATTCATTATGGTGGAGTACACTAATAAATTTACTTGGACGTATAAAGTGTTCATAGTTCTGATAAGAAATTAGTTTCACCTTGGAATTAAAGCTATTGTATCTGTACTCATAACATTAGAAGAACCAGGAACCTCGGCTAAATGACAGTTCACTAGTGTATGTTCGTCTGTGATTTGAATCCGATGATTATACAAAGGGGGTTGCTGAGCATTTTGCTTATTGAGAGCAGTACTTCTCTAAAATATCAGTGGTAAACTTATTAAAGTATAATATCATAGTAGACAATGGATTCAGTTTGTATTTCACATATTCTCAATTAAACCCAATTCAAAAACTGATATTGTCCAATTTTTAAACACTATTGTTCATTAAGCTCTTTTTTTTGAAACATTTTAATTGTAAAATATTGGCACATAAGTATAGGGATTTTCAAATTTTAACATTCATATATAACTAAAGACATAACTAATCAACATATCAAAACTAAGAAATAGACAAGCTCATGCCCTTTAGATGAAATAGAGTCATCACTCCCTTAAGTGACCAAAATATGGGAACTCGCAATTGAATACAACAGGATTGTATTTCAGATTGGAAAGGAGTACAGAATTATGATACCACAACTAAAACCATAGATTATATTTCATATATAGATTCCTACCAGTTTTAGAATATAAGATTTTGGTGAATATAATAAGTTAAAGCAAAGACAAAACTTAAACATGAAAACAAAAAATAGCATAATAATTCAGCTACAACCACTTCGAAACATGCTGTGGATAAAAAAGCAACAGCCTTGAGTAACATTAGTCTCATATTGAACAATTTTGGAGAAACATTTCATGCATGCGTATCACGGAATAAAACAAGCAATGGAGAAATATTATATATTAATCATATGCCTCAGCCTGGGATGTTTACAGTCAAACCAATTAGCATTTACTAGTAATATAAATTTTATAGACCATGGTTCACTAAACCTACGAAATTAACACTCGTAAAGTGAAGAGATATGGAGGAGATACGTAACACCCCACATCCGCTAGGGTCACTCACAAAGGGAATGCACTAGTTTTGGAGGAGCGTTATCGAGGTAAACAAGCACAGAAATATTACAAGACAGAACATAGATAAAACACGGAAGAATCAAAAGATAAATTTCATTACTTTCAAAATAGTCAAAGCCTGTTACATCCAAAGTACCAAATTGCCAAAGTCATTATTTTCCATTACAACAAATTCTGTCTTGCATAAATAAAGAAGCATTAACTTAAAAACAACAAAAGTAGCTTAATTCCCCAAAGGTAGAAGAAATTCAGCCAAAGCAAAGACCAAACCGTACATGAGTTGAACCGAAAGCAAGCGAAATACAAGATAAGTGCTAGAGTTTCCTCCTTGAGAACCTGGGGGGGGGGGGGAGGGAGGAAACGGAATAAAAAGAGGCGAAAGAAAATAGGCCAGTCATAAAGACTGGTAAGTCCAAGTGACTTTCAGCATAAAAAATGATAAAGGTAATATGACATGTATAAACTAAAAGTAAACATAAGGATGCTGTCAAGAAGGCCAAGACAGACTAAGATAACATGATAAATCAAGTATAAATCAAGTATAGCATCACATATTCAAGGTTCGCTGCATCAACTGTACTAGAATCCCAAACCCATATCTTATATAAATCATGAAATAATTCCTTGGCCCAATATCATGAAATGACCCATTTCTAGGTCCAACGAAACGATCCACTAGTCGATCGGCTCCCTACAAGTTCTAGCTCGTTGTGTGTCTGTGTCATACGGCACTATCATGAATGTAGTCACCTGTGCTAGGTCCACCATAGGGTGTATCAAGCCCTATAGTGCCAACCACCGACACGAATCAAGAATGCACAGATAAAGCTACTAATGACCAATGCCTGCTTTTTCAACTCCGGACCACGTGTACGACCATAGCCCACCTGAACCTACACTGGCGCACTAACACAGCCGTCGCTCTGGTCGCTTACAATCAGCCCAGTAATCGTGCCCCACCCTGCCTAGTCCCAGGGTACCATGATACATCTAGTGGGTTACTGCTGAAACGGACCGCGTAACTAGGATATCCGTCCAATAGGTTAAGTGTTGTCATTTAAATTCGTGACTTAACCCCTATCAGTCTAGCATGTCAAGTGGTTAAGTGTTGCCATTCAAGTCCGTGACTTAACCCACCTACGAATCATGTATCAAGTTGGTTAAGTGTAGTCTTACATGTTCATGACTTAACGCTATCATGTGGCATTAATTCATTAATGCACCCCCAAACTCTCACATCAGACCTGTTGTTGTGGTCACTGGATATGCCGGGCGGTTCCGGGCAGAATTACACCATAACTCAGTCTGACCTCGAGTTTTCAAGTGCGATATGACCAACTACCCACATTGGATCCTATTGTTTGTAGCAACTGGATTTGTCGGGCAGTTCCGGGCAGAATTACACTGCAAACTCAACCCAACCTGGAGTTGGCCATTTTCAAGTTCATTCTAGTGTCATGTCCATGTTCAAGATTCAAGTCAAGTTCGTGTCAAGTTTCAAGGATAAGTTTCATGCCCACATCCAGATTCAAGTTATAACAATGTTCATGCTTCAAGTTTTGCCTATTATCAAGTTCATAATTCATGTTCATAACCAATTCATGTTGTGCCTAATCTACCCAAATTGTATTCCCATCACACGTAAACGTGAATCGATCTATACTACAAATAAATCCAAATCCCGAAATAAAGGGAATAACTTCGAAACTATGTTAGGTAAAAAGGGACGAGCATAAAGCGAAAAAAGGGATTATGTAACACCCCACGTCCATTAATGTCACTCACAAAGGGAATGCATTAACTTCCATGGAGGTTTTAAGTGAATATAGAACAAAAAAATTACAACAAGACAGATAATAAGTAGTACTTGAAAATCTAAAACTTTATTTCATTGCAGCGGAAATTAAACATGTTTGTTACATCATAAAACCATAAATCAGAGTCAAGTACAATATCCGTCTTGATAAAACAAAATACATAACCCCATTACATAAATAGCCATTAAAGAAGATAACAAGCTGAACTTTACTTCAGCGGTCCAAGCTTTCCAAAAGAGGGATAAAGCAATCCAATCAAACTTCGCTAGAGCTGGGTCCACCCTGAGGACCTGGAGGGGGAAAAAGGATAGAAATAGAGGGGGTCAGACATAAAGTCTGGCGAGTATGATGATTCTAACAATACTATTATCAAAATAACTAGACTAAGGCATAAGCTGGAAAATAAGGAATTGTCTATGAACTATTGGGTATGGAAGAGTAGATAAAGATAACGTTAAAGGCACACCTAATTACTAACGAAATATTACTACACTGCACCACACCAGTCACCCTAAAGGTTGATCCCACTCACCGAACATAGAAATTGTATAAATAGCTTCGTGTACCCCTAGCTGACTACATAGGTGCCGCCTGCCCCTATCTCCGCTAGGTGTACCCCACAACCCACTTTCGATCGGCTCCCTACTCGTAGATACCCATGCTGGCCCCGCAGTGGGGTTTATCACTCCCCTAAAGTGGCAACCCGATACAACTTGAGAATGCACGGCTTATACCTACACGATGCAACAACGTCTTACCTACCAGCCCGGGTCCACACACGCATATGAAACCCGTTGGACTTGCGTTGCCACCGCTAACCCGTTTGGCCTCTTATAGTCAAACCCAGTATTCGTGTCCCATCCTTGACTTGGGTCGAGCCGACAAAGATACGTTTGGGTTACTGGTTGAAATGGGCCCCCAATTACTTACCACAAGCTATCCACCTAATCTTGTCCCCACTAGTGTATCCCACTTAACCCTCTTCTTAGTCATGTTCATTTACATGTGTGTTTGGTTAAGTCTTACTAATCGTATTTCAAATGCCACTAAAGGCACTCACTAGATTCCACACGCCACCCAAGGCACCTACTTAACCCCCATGTCCCACCTTACATGTTTATCTGGTTAAGTATTTCTTAATTCATTAAGGCCATAACCTCATAAAAACCTCTCACATTAGACTGGCATTTATGGCAGCTGGATTCACCGGGCGGGTCCGGGCAGTCTTACACCATAAAAGAGTCTAACCTCGTGTCTTTACAACTGTTATGCTTTAATTTGGGCCTAGGACCTCTCACATTGGGCTGACATTTGTGACTACTGGATTCACCGGGCAGGTTCGGGCAGTTTTACGTCACAAACGAGTCCAACCTCGTGTCCTAAGCATTGATTAACACTTATAATCTTTTACCCCAGTTTTAAATATATCCCTATTCAAATCATTAATTAATTCCAATTTTAATGATGTCCATAATAGACTCAATTATGGCCATCCACTTACGGTATGCAAAATCATATCAATTGCACCCCAATTTCTTAATATTAAATGCTTAGTGTTACCCCTACCCACGTTATACGTTCGCTTATTCAACGCAAAATATACGTTAGACTCGAATAGTCTAACTCATAGCACAAAAATAAATTATCACAACATATGGACAAATAAAATAGATCTAATCATAATAGGGGTGAAACTTGCATAAAACTACACATGTCATAGATCTAAAGGTGTCAACTTGTTTGGTTAAATGTCACAACTTACATAATATGATCATAATCCAAATTCATGGATAAACTTGCATATGTGGTTTATGAAAAATAATGATGGTGTGAACTAGCATCTAACCCATAGAACTCACACATGTCTCCTCTCTCAGATCGGCCACGGCCACCCCTGTCTCCTCTCTCTTCAATCAAAGCCCACCCCAAAACCGGTCTGAAGCCACCGCTCCACCTTGCTCCGGCCGCCAGGGCCTTCACGACCACCAGTCAGGCGGTCGCCCGCTGTTCCGGGCCCCTTCTTCCTCCTCCTCCAGTCTCCATCCACTATTGAAAACCCTACCGCCCCTTGAACCCAAAACCACCGCACCCGAGACCACTGGAAGGCACCGCCGCTTCGTGCCCTACCCCCCCCCCCTCCGGCCTCCAGCGCCCTGAGACGCCCCTGCTACCACGAGCGACACTCCAGATCGATGAGTGGTGAGTTTTAATTTTTAAAAATCAATCTTTTTTAATTTAATTCTTAATATAAATCAGTTTTATTTTATAGTAAGCATGGATTTAAAATTCTGATTTACATATGTAAAGCGAAGGAAAGTTTCTACTTTTAAATATAGAAAAGATTTGATTTTTGAACAATTAAAAATATAATCTTTATTATGTAGAAGACGTAAAAATATAATTTTTATATAAGCAAGAGGTTAAAAATATAATCTTTACATGATAGGAATATTAAAAATATCATCTTTATATGTGTAGAAAAATAAAAATGAGATTTTTATAAAGATGAAATCTTTAAATTTGAAAAGGCGAAGTCTATGTTTTTATAAAGGCGAAAACTATATTTTAGAAAGGCGAAATCTTTATATGGAAAATAGCGTGATAAAAATATAATTTTTATCTATATAACATAGTAGTGAAAATTCGATTTTTATATATTGAATAACGAAGTAAAAATTCGATTTTTACATATGTAGAGAATAC
Source organism: Allium sativum (assembly GCA_030737875.1). NCBI lineage: Eukaryota > Viridiplantae > Streptophyta > Magnoliopsida > Asparagales > Amaryllidaceae > Allium > Allium sativum. Next base: position 30,831 of record JASFAX010001758.1, on the reverse strand, counting down.
GGGCAACGAAGGTGATAAAAAGGCGAGAACGTTGAAGATTTCCTGCATTGGAAGTGCCGTGAAGTTGGATAGCTATAAGTGAGAATTTCTCACTCTTCAATTTCATTTCTAGTTATATATATATACTAGGATGCAGACGGTGCTTAGTAGCACCCGACACAATCGTCCACAGACCATGGACTTGTTTGTTTGATTGCAAAAATTAGTTAGATTATTTGATTGAAATTGAATTGTTTGGTGAAATGAATGGATTGATTGATGTGTGAATGGCGTGGGCCTTCACTAGACCGGGGATAAGGCTAGGCCTCTTCCCGTTTCTAGTATCGTGCCGTTATGCCGCCGAAATTTTCTAAAATAAGTTAGAAAAATAAAAATATCATTTTATTTAAAGAATGAAATGAATAGAAATTCATATGTTAAAATAAAATGTTTTATCGTTAAAAATATAATTTTTAACGTGAATAAGAATATAGTGAATGTGAATAAATAAAATATTCATTTACAAACCGGACGGTTTGTTTATGTACACCTATTGGAATGACATTGATTGGGACGATAAATTTTACACATCGCCCAACTGCACAAATAAAATCTGTGTTTGATTGTTTGAAACCCCACACGGGTGTTGGGATGAAATTTGAAGTTCACTCATCCTGATTGATTAAATATGTCGATCGATTGATTGACAGGCTGTTATAAGCGTTAGATATCTATATTTGATGCTTATACAGTGTAGTGCACTTTGGTTGATGGTTGATTATTTTTCAATGCTATTATATGTGTGTAATGTATGAAAATCCATATAATTAACATTATATGGTGATTGATTGGGCCTCATTCCAATTTAGAAAATAAAGAATAATATAAAATAAAAGTTCATGTGTTGACAGTACTCATCCATTGAGATTGGTCATGTGTTGAACGAAATATTTTAGTAATAAAATTTACATCTTTATCAATATAAAATAAAAGTTCATATGTTGACAGTACTCATCCATTGAGATTGGTCATGTGTTGAACGAAATATTTTAGTAATAAAATTTACATCTTTATCAATATAAAATAAAAGTTCATGTGTTGACAGTACTCATCCATTGAGATTGGTCATGTGTTGAACGAAATATTTTAGTAATAAAATTTACATCTTTATCAATATAAAATAAAAGTTCATGTGTTGACAGTACTCATCCATTGAGATTGGTCATGTGTTGAACGAAATATTTTGATAATAACAACTATTTTGAAAAAGAAATATTTGAAATAGAATATTTGAAAATAGAAATTTATGAAGCCGTGTTGATTAGATTGACGCCATTTTGACGTGAACGATATTTATATCGATTTTATTCATTTTGAAATGAATTGAATTGAAAACGATTTCGAAATGAATTGAATTGAAAACGATTTCGAAATGAATTGAATATAAAACGATTTCGAAATGAATTGAATTGAAAATGATTTCGAAATGAATTGAATATAAAACGATTTCGAAATGAATTGAATTGAATTGAAAACGATTTCGAAATGAATTGAATATAAAACGATTTCGAAATGAATTGAATTGAAAACGATTTCGAAATGAATTGAATTGAAAACGATTTCGAAATAAATTGAAAACGAATTCAAATTGAATTGAAAGCAAATTGAAATGTATTCAAATTGAATTGAAATTTGAATTGAATAGAAATGAATTTTAAAACGAATTTATAAAGAAGAATTCAATTTTGATTTGAATTGAAATGGAAGTTGAAATTTCTTTTGAAACGAATTTAAAACTATTTATATAATTCGTTTTAAATAGAAATCGACGAAATATATATTATATATATTATATATATAATATAATGGCCTGAATAGAACGCGCCGCGCCGCGGCAGTTCGCGAATTTCGACCATTTATTTCAAACGGACATTACGGGAGATCCGACCGTCGGATTCTCCTAAAACTGGAACCGTTGGGTTCGTATCGAAAAGAGCTTTCTAACGAATGTTAGAAATTTGAAATCTAACGGTTGGATTTGGAGATACGTCCAAATCAAATTCGAAAAAGGTCGCTGTAAGTGCAGTTCGATGGCCGTTGATGGAAATCGACTGTACGAGCCTTGATAAAATTATTAAAAATAGTAATAATTTGTGTAAAATCATAAGAAATGATTTAGAAAGAATTGGGATGAAAAACTCCATATTTGAAAAGATAAAAATAGATTTTTATCGAAATATACTAGTTTTGAACTAGAATTATAATTCTATTTATTTTTAAGTAAATAAATTGAATTTGAAAAGGGTTTTAAAAATAACCAGAATTTCCAATGATTGCATTGGAATGGATTTGAATCGAAATTGTCTTCGGAATATTTCGATGTTGGATTTCGTGATTATACAAATGTTGTTATGGAAATTTGAAAGATATAGATATATATATCGTTATTTCCAATACGACCTTTGTTGGCCGCAGAATTTGATATTGAATATAAGCCGGGATATTTTCTATTCAGAGCCTTGTATTGAATATCAAATGTGATTTGGGTTTGTCGTGAATGGTGTCTTCACTAACACTGTTCTTGAACCCAACTGAGAAAAGATTAAATCTTTTTATTTAGATTTAATGAAGTGTACCAATTAAATAATATTTAATTGGAATTGAATCGATATTGATTTTTGGGTTTATCGTGAACAGTGTTTTTAAATAACACTTGTTCTTTAACCCGATAATTAATGGAATGATATTTTGGGTTTATCGTGAACTGTGTTTTAAATGACACTGATTCTTTAACCCAGTTAAAGATTAAAACTAAGTGGAGTTTTAATGAATCTTTAATTAGATTGAAATAATCGAAATGGAGTATCACCAGTTTTGCTCCAGGCGATAGTTAAATCTTTAATTAGATTTGAACGTGAAATGGTAATTGAATTTACCGGTAACACCGTGGTGTTAGATATGAAGTATTACCAGTTTTACTTCATGGGATGAATAGGTTGGGATTGGGAAATTAAAACCAGTGATTACTTCGGTAAGGTTCGTTAATCTCGACTAGTTGAATCGAAATTCAAAAATAGATTAAAGAATAAATTCAAGGAATTTATCTTGGATAAAATTAATGGGAACCTTTCCCTATGAATGTGAAATTTAGAAACTAACTGTCGGTTAGCCAAGTAGAATGGTTTTCTGAATATTGATCTGATGTTGGTTTCGGCCTTCGGGGTTAATATTTGGGGAATTATTCTCTTGATTAATTTATGGTTAGTGACTGATGAATTGGAATGAGGCGTATGTTGTGTTTGTGTAACACTTATTTAAAATATACGCGAGTTATTCGGAAAGACCGGGTTTATCCCATTCTGAATAACTGATACGACGATAAGTCGAAGATGAAGACGGTGGTCGAAGACCGGAAGTCTTCACGTCGTTTGGATAATTACTGATGATCTTGATTGGGCTGTACACCCAAGAAGATGGAAACAGTTGGTGATCGTCCAGACGTACTTGGAGATCGATGGATATGCGGGGTACTAGGTGCCTCCGGTTTCGTTCAGACCCAGAACGGACTTGTAAATGGATTGTGTGTCTGACATTGGATTTTAGTCCGTGCGATTGATCTCTATTAAATATATATCTGTTTGGCGGCGGAGAATTTATTCTCTTGCTTAACGCCCTTCTCTGAGACGTACGAGCTCAGGGGTTATATATTGATGTATATCAAACGCATGGAGTGAATTGCCTGTGTGGCATGCCAAAGTGGCAATTGATCGAGGCTTCTGTTGAAAAGCAAAGTCTTGTGGTGATGATCAAAGCACGGCCTTTGTGGCGTAGCTTTGTGTAACGTTTACTTCGCAAGTTTCACACCCGGTATGAACCAAAAACGGGAGACGGACCTCAGGGAGGGCATGCGTTTCCTTCTAGCTAAAAAGTGGCGTCAGTGGTTTTACACGCCCTGACGAGTTTGACTTATGTGGTTGTTGCTGTTGCGAGGCGCCTCGGATTGATCGGTCGTTCTCGAACCGATGGAGTCATTTAGTTGGCTCACTTACGCCCCAAAGGGCGGCGAAACGCATGTTCAGGGTTTAAGTTTAATCCACATCGGTGGACCGGCCCTGTCGCTCCAAGGGCCCACCTGAGTCTGGGTCCTGTGGCTCGGGCTAGAAAGTCACGAATCGGTAGAGGACTATCTTTTGCCTCGGTTCATAGACGGAAATCCAATTTCCAAATACGTGACATTTGCGGTTTTATTTGTAGAGCCTAGTATGGCGACATAGTGGGATGGGGCGCTCATGCCGCCTATGATTGATACTTATGATTTGAAGTTGTTTTATACACTATGCACTTATAATATTATCAAACGATTTGTTTTAACCGTATCAAGCATTCTTTGGCTGTTATAAGGGAAAACCCTATCCTCGGCTGCGTTGCATTGTGTGATGGGACCTGGGTCTTATAACAACTTCATTTTTCTTTATTTAGCATTGCGCTGTTTGTTTTATGCACTGGTATTCTTGGGAGGAAACCCGTTCCGTGTTATACGGCGTGGTCCCTTGATTTACCTAATGATTTAAAATAAAGATTAATAACTGTTTTAGTTCTCACACCAGTCCCATGACTGACCTGGAGTTTATTGTTTTAACCTAAACTCTGGGTGCCCTTATTTTGACACGGGCAGCTAGTAGTTTTGGTTTTGCAGATTTATATTCACAGGATCCTGGTTTACAGCTGGAACGATATCCGGAAAGCTTTGTATCCGCATATCTACTTCTAGTTGTGTATTGTATTATTTTCCGCTGCTATGTATTTAAATGTAATTTAAATCTCTGATATTTCTGTGTAATATTTATTCCTACTCTGTATATTCTTGTAATCTGATGCATTGTTGTAATATACAATGAAATGTTCTTCTGTATGGGTTCTGTTGTGGCTTGTTCTCGAACTATCCGACGCTTTCCTTTACGGGGAAGTTACGGGTCTTCACACTGTTATGCTTTAATTTGGGACTAGGACCTCTCACATTGGGCTGACATTTGTGACTACTGGATTCGCCGGGCGGGTCCGGGCAGTTTTACGTCACAAACGAGTCCAACCTCGTGTCCTAAGCATTGATTAACACTTATAATCTTTTACCCCAGTTTTAAATATATCCTTATTCAAATCATTAATTAATTCCAATTTTAATGATGTCCATAATTGACTCAATTATGGCCATCCACTTACGGTATGCAAAATCATATCAATTGCACCCTAATTTCTTAATATTAAATCCTTAATATTACCCCTACCCCACTTTATACGTTCGCTTATTCAACGCAAAATATATGTTAGACTCGAATAGTCTAACTCATAGCACAAAAATAAATTATCACAACATATAGACAAGTAAAATAGATCTAATCATAATAGGGGTGAAACTTGCATAAAACTACACATGTCATGGATCTAAAGGTGTCAACTTGTTTGGTTAAATTTCACAACTTAAATAATATGATCATAATCCAAATTCATGGATAAACTTGCATATGTGGTTTATGCAACATAATGATGGTGTGAACTAGCATCTAACCCATAGAACTCACACATGTCATAGCATAATTCTAGATCTAAATAGATGTCATAATCCTAGATCTAAATAGATGTCATAGGATATGTGAGATTATGCATATTAATCGATCTAAACTTGCATAGGTACATGTGGTTTATCATGTGGATCATCATAGCCCAAACATATATAATCAACATCATGATTCATAAGCTAACTACAACATAATAACATCATGGCTTTGTAACATCGCAACTTAGCATAGAAACTTGCAACATATATAATATCATCATAGCATGATTTACAACATATAGGATATCATCATCACATAACATAGGATTTACAACATACATGATAGCATAGGGTTTACAACAACATATATGACAATTCACATCATTTTCTTATGATCCGTATCACATCTTAATCTAATTAGTTTGTTAATAATCTTATCAAGATCATCATACTCACAATTATAGAAGAAAGAGAGTCTTGATTTCCTTTAGAGTTGAATAGAATTAGAGTTTTGATTAGCTTTCTTCCTTCTTAGTTGACGGCGGCTACACTGAGTTCCATGGCGATGGCATGACTGCGGCTATTCTATTTTTCATGTGAATTTAGAGTGAGAGACTACCTAGGTATATATAGAGTTTAGGATTTATTTAGACCGTCAGATCAACTCAGAACTAATCTCAGCCAACCAGATCAGATCAGAAGCCTAATGGGTCATCACTCAGTCAAAAATAGGCCCAGAACAAAAACTGCTCGGGGGAGGCAGGTCGACTGCCAAGTCGACGCCCAGGTCGACTCTATGGTCGACCTGGTTGAGGCAGGTCGACTGCCCAGTCGACACTAGGGTCGACCTGGGCCTGGCGGGAATTTTCCCGCCTAGCCTGTTTTGACTCCAAATTTGAAATTTAAATTTTCTGAAACTTCCGATGGCCATATCTCCTTCATACGAAGTCCAAATCACGCAAACTCGAACTCTATTTCAACCAGAATTCTGAGACGAATACAATGGCACAACCCGTTTCCTACAATTCTCACGTCTGAGATTAGTTATTCTTTAATTTGTGAATATTTATATTAACCTAATTACGGGGTGTTACAGATTACAAGACTAGCATGATATAACTTGAGATAATTGGTTACAACATCACTAGCATATAGGATTTAAAATCTAGAAAGATAAGGCGATAGTCATGATAAAAGTTGACATAAAAGAATAGGCATGCAAGAGCAAGCCAAATACAAGGATAATGGATCTAATGGCTTTGGTGTACATAATAGCGAATAAACTAAGCAAGCCACACCCTAGGTATAAGATCCAACAACTACGAATTCGGTGTACAACATGGGATTCAACTATGGGCATGAACAATCAACTATAATAGTCTTAAGGAATTAACCCCAGTAGTCATAGTCACGGTCATAGGCAGAAATCTTATAATTATAAACCATAAGCGATTAATCACAATAGTCATGGATAATTATCCAAAATAGTTCTAGGAAAATAGTCATAGTCAATTAACAGTGATATTTTCAAAGTCATGGTCATAGATAATAGCCTTATGTTCTTAATCATAGGTAAAAATTCTCATAGTCAAGAGTCATAGGTGATTAGCCACCATTGTCATTGTCATAGTCATAGGCAATAGTCTTATGTTCACCGTCATAGGCATAGGCATAGTCTTATGTTCACAGTCATAGGCATAGTCTTATGTTCTCAGTCATAGACATAGACGTAGTCTTATGTTCGTAGTCATAGTCCTTGGCCATTAACAATAGTTTCAACGTCATAGGCATGTTAAGGTTATAGACATAAGAGAGTTTGATTTACAACATGAATAGGTCCAAAGCAATATTCAATAAAGTCAAGATCCAAGATGAACAAGAATGGATACGAATCAATTACTATACATAGATCCAATTTCAATTTACAACATGGATATTAAGTTTACAGCTTTTATCTAAAAGTAACTTGAACTTACAGATCGTGGTCTAAGGAATTTAGATGCAGAAGTCAAGTCTAGAAATTTGTCGTTGAATTGTTGAACCGTTGAATCTTGCTTTGATTGTAGAAGCAAATTCCCAATAAGAAATTCCTAGCCGTAGTCTTCAAGAAAAAATCTTCACGATTTAATTTAATTTAATTTATTTTAGAGGAAGAAGAAGAAGAAGCCATGATCATCAAGAGTTTGAGCAGCATAAGGTAAGAGAAGAATGGTGTAAAGAGAATGAGGCTTTGTAGTAACCCGTAACTTCCCCGTGAAGGAAAGAGCGGATACTTTGATAACAACACACAAACGAACGCAGACGGAAGAACATTTCATTGCTATTACAACAATTCCATCAGATACAAGAATATACGAGTATAAATGAGTAAATTACATTCGATAAATATCAGAGATTACAATAAATTACATAGCAGCGGAAAATAATACAAAGCACAACTGAAGGTGATATACGGATACAGAGCTTTCCGGATATCATTCTAGCTGTAAACCAGGATCCTATGAATATAAATCTGCAAAACCAAAACTACTAGCTGCCCGTGTCGAAAATAAGGGCACCCAGAGTTTAGGTTAAAACAATAAACTCCAGGCCAGTCATGTGACTGGTGTGAGAACTAAAACAGTTATTTAAAGCTTTACTTTAAAAGAGAGTAATTCAAGGGACCACGCCGTATAACATGGAACGGGTTTCCTCCCTAGAATACCAGTGCATATAATAAACAGCGTAATGCTTTTTCGAAAAATGAAGCTATTATAAGACCCAGGTCCCATCACACAATGCAACGCAAGCCAGAGGATAGGGTTTTCCCTTATAATAGCCAAACATGCTTGGTACGTTTAAAACAAATCATTTGATACTATTATAAGTGTATAGTGTCAAAACATTTTCAATCATAAATATCAATCATAGACGGCATGGGTACCATATATCATGTCGCCATATTAGTTCTACAATTAAAAGCACAATATCACATATTGGAAATTGGATTTCCGTCATGAGTCGAGGCAAGGGGCAAGCTCCTCTCCGCTTTCGAGACACTCTAGCAAATGCCTCAGGACTACACACTCTGGGTAACCCTGGGATCCTCCAAGACCGGTCATCTCTTACATTTGAGGATTAATTATTCCTGAACACACGTTTTCCGGCCCTATAGGACCTAAAATCGAGACACCTCGCATCCAAACCACAAAGGTGAAAAGTATATAAATGTCAAGGCTGGTAGGTCACTGACACCACCCATAGCTAGAAAGAAACGTCGTGCACTCCTTGGGTCCTCATCCCGTTTTTGACTCATACCGATGTGTGAGGCTCGCGAATCTACGCTATACACAAAGCTACGCCACAAAGGCCGTGCTTTGATCGTCAACCACAAGACTCTGCTTTTCAACAACAGCCTTGATCATTGCATCTCAGCGTGCCACACAGGCAATTCATGCCATGCGATTGATATCTATCGATATATAACCTCTAAGCTCGTACGTCTTAGAGAAGGGCGTTAAGCAAGAGAATAAATTCTCCGCCGCCAAACAGATATATATTTAACAGAAATCAATCAACACAGAATAAAATCCAATGTCAAACACACAATCCATTTACAAGTTCGTTCTGGGTCTGAACGAAACCGGAGGCACTTTCCTCGCATATCCATCGATCTCTAGGTACGTCTGGACGACCACCAACTGATTCCCTCATCTTGGGTGTACAGCCCAATCAAGATCATCAGTAATCACCCAAACTATGTGAAGACTTCCGGTCTTCAACCACCGTCTTCATCTTCGACATATCGTCGAATCGGTTATTCAGAATGGGTATAAACCCGGCCTTTCCGAACAACCCGCGTATATTAAAAACAAATGTTACACAAACACAACATACGCCTCATTCCAATTCATCAGTCACTAACCGTAAATTAGCAAGAGAACAATTCCCCAAATATTAATCCCGAAGGCCGAAACCAACATCAGATCAATACCCAGGAAACCATTCTTCTTAACTAACCTGCAGTTAGTTTCTAAATTTCATATTCTTAGGGAAAGGTTCCCATTAATTTTATCCAAGATAAATTCTTTAAAATTTATCCTTTAATCTTCCTTTGGATGTCATTTCAAACCAAATTATGGTTTTTCAAACTAGATGGGATTAGCGAACCACACCGAAGTAATTATTTATTTTATTTCCCAATCCCAACCTATTCATCACATGAAGCAAAACTGGTAATACTGCATATCTAACACCACGGTGTTATCGGTAAAATTAATTACCATTTCACGTTCAAATCAAATTAAAGATTTAACTATCTCTTAGAGCAAAACTGGTGATACTCCATTCTCGCTCATTTTCCAAATTTGATAATTTAAATTATCAATTTACGTTTCAATCTAATTGCAGATTCATCAAAACTCCCTTTACTGGGTTAAAGAACTAATGTCATTTAAAACACAGTTCACGACAAACCCAAATCACATTCTATTTATTTTCGGGTTAAAGAACAAGTGTCATTTTAAAACACCCTTCACGATAAACCCAGAAATCAATTCTATTTACAACCCATTTCAAATCCAATTTATTTATTTAAAAATAAATGGGTTTTAATTTTAGTTCAAAACTAGTTCATTTCGATAAAAATCTATTTTTATCTTTTCAAATATGGAGTTTTTCATCCCAATTTTTCCCAAATCATTTCTTATGATTTTACACAAATTATTACTATTTTTAATAATTTTATCAAGGCCCGTACAGTCGATTTCCAACAACGACCATCGAACTGCACTTACAACGACCTTTTCCAAATTTGATTTGGACATATCTCCAAATCCAACCGTTAGATTTCAAATTTTCAATATTCATTAGAAAGCTCTTTTCGATACGAACCCAACGGTTCCGGTTTTAGGAGAATCCGACGGTCGGATCTCCCGTAATGTCCGTTCGAAATCAATGGTCGAAATTTACGAACCGTCGCGGCGCGGCGCGTTCTATTCAGGCCATTATATTATACATATAATATATATAATATATATTTCGTCGATTTCTATTTAAAACAAATTTTATAAACAGTTTTAAATTCGTTCAAAAACATTTCAACTTCCATTTCAATTCAAATCAAAATTGAATTTTTCCTTATAAATTCGTTTTAAAATTCATTTCTATTCAATTCAAATTTCAATTCAATTTGAATTCATTTCGAATTGATTTTTATTCTATTTCAATTCATTTTCAATTCAATTCGTATTCGTTTTAAAATTCATTTCTATTCAATTCAAACTTCAATTCAATTTGAATTCATTTCAAATTGATTTTTATTCTATTTCAATTCAATTCGAATTCGTTTTCTATTCAATTCAATTTGAATTCGTTTTATATTCAATTCATTTCGAATTCGTTTTATATTCGATTCAATTCAAATTCGTTTTATATTCGATTCAATTCTATTTTATAAAACGAATATAATCGATATAAATATCGTTCGCGTCAAAATATCGCATCTCTAATCAACTCGGCTTTATATATTTCAATAATTCCGCTATTCTATTCAACTAATGAATATTTATTCTATTCAATACGTGAATCTGTATTTTTGCCAACACATGACTAATCTCAACGAATGAGTATCGTCAACATGTGACTATTTTTGTTAATTAATATATTTTACAAAAATTATGGTATCTATCGTTTGATTTCAAATCAGACTCCAACCGTAAACTAGTAAGAGAACGATTCCCTAAATACTAACCCCGAAGGCCGAAACCAACATTAGATCAATATCCAGGAGACCACTCATCTTATCTATTTTCCAATTAATTTCTAATTTCATATATGATAAAGATGTAAATTTTATTGTTAAAATATTTCGTTCAACACATGACTAATCTCAACGGATGAGTACTGTCAACACATGAACCTTTATTTTATAATGATAAAGACGTAAGTTTTATTGTTAAAATATTTCGTTCAACACATGACTAATCTCAACGGATGAGTACTGTCAACACATGAACCTTCATTTTATAATATTCTTCATTTTCTAAGTTGGAATGAGGCCCAATCAATTACCATATAAAGCTAATTATATGGATTCCGTACAACACATGTATATAATAGCATCGATAAATAATCAACCATCATCCAAAGTGCACTACACTGTATAAGCATCAAATATAGATATCTAACGCTTATAACAGCCTGTCAATCAATCGATCGACATACAATTAATTATTGGGATTAGTGTATGTCATATATTATCCCAATACCCGTGTGGGGTTTCAAACAATCAAACACAAATTTATTTGTGCAGTTGGGCGATGTGTAAAATTTATCGTCCCAATCAATGTCAGTCAAATCAGTGTACATAAACAAATCGTTCGATTTGTAAATGAATATTTATTTGTTCGCATTCACGTTAAAAATTATATTTTTAATGATAAAACATTTTATTTCAACACCTGAATTTTTATTCAGTTCATTTACACAATAAAATGATATCTTTATTTTTCTAACTTATTTTAGGAAATTTCGACGGCATAACGGCACGATACTAGAAACGGGACGAGGCCTAGCCTTATCCCTGGTCTAGTGATGGCCCACGCCATACACATATCAATCAAATCATTCCATTTCACCAAACAATCAAGTTCAAATCAAATAATCTAACCAACTACACAACCAAACAAACAAGTCCATGGTCTGTGGACAGTGGTGTTGGGTGCTACTAAACACCGTCTGCATCCTAGTATATACATATATAACTAGAAAAAGAAATTTTGAGTGAGAAGTTCTCACCGAGGGTTCCACTCCTCCAGTTTTATTTCTGAATGGTTCGGACTTCGTTTTGATCTCAGTCTGCTCCATCGCCACCTGTTTCACGCAGTTGATTATTAAAAATCACATTTTTATCCTTGTACTGTTCGTATAAAGATCACATTTTTATCCTCCTCCTTATATAAAAATTATATTTTTAATTCGCTATTTCACATATATAAAAATCAGATTTTTATCGCTTTAACTTCATATTAAAAATCGGATTTTTATCGTTTTAACTTCATGTTAAAAATTGGATTTTTATCGCTTTAACTTCATGTTAAAAATCGGATTTTTATCCTAGCTAAAGACCATATTTTTAACCTTTCTATATAATAAAAATTATATTTTTAACTTTTCTACAATATAAAAATCATATTTTGAACCTTCCTATAATATAAAAATTATATTTTTATCATCTACATATAATAAAAATCATAGTTTTATTATTCTAAAAATATAAAGATCGTATTTTTACCCTTTAAAAATTACACCTTTATCATGTATATAATTCCGACTTTTTCGTTTATAAAAATATATTCTTTTCTCAAATAATAATATAAACTTATCGTAAATAAAAATATAAACTTTATCTTCATAAAAACCATAACTTTTCTTTAACTAAAAATCTAAACCGTATATTAAATAAAAATTAGTTTTTACTAAATAAAAAAAATCAGTTTTTATAAATAAAAAGTTATTAAACTCACTGTGAATCGAAGGGGGAGGAGACTGGGGTGGATGCAGTAGCTCGGTGGGGTGGTTGGCGCGGCGCAGCGGGTTTTGAAAGGGAGGGGGTCTGCAACGGTCGTCGGAGGCTTCAGGGGTGGCGCCCGGTGCTGACGAGGCTAGGGAGGCGGAGTCGGGTGCGCAGGGTGGTTGCGCGCTTCTCCCCGACGAACGATGGACTCGCGATGGCCCTACACGGCGGAGCTCGAGCGCTAGTTAGGTGGTTTTTAAATAGGAGGAGGAGGTGGAGCGTGAAGGAGGAGGCGATGGAGGAAGAAGGAGGCTGAGGTGGATTGTCGGCGGTGGGGCGCCGTCGCGCGCTGGCGGAGGAGGAGGCGCTCGCGATTTGGGGATTCTCCCCTTTATATATATATATATATATATATATATATATATATATATATATTTAAAAAAACACTGTCGGGATAAAGAAGAAGAGGGGGAGGGGGGGTTAAAGGTATAGTTATTATATTATTTAAATTTATTTATTTTATTTAATTCTCCTCGAAAGTTGACTTCATATTCGAACTCGAATCGAGACCCAACGACTGTCGTTTCTAGGGTAATACCCCCATTCCGAACACAATGGGATATGTCACGTTAGCCAATTCGACTGTTACGATCAGTTTTTCTCAAATTCAAAATATAAATCAGTATATATTGAATTTGAACGCACATTTCAATTTACCGGGGTCACATACTAACTCGAAAAATTCCCGAAAAATATTTTCTAGCTTCGTATTGACGATACGGTCCTAACAAAACTAGTTTCGTCGAATTCTAAGACCGTTTGAAAAATGGCCATTTTCCAGTCGATTAAAATCAACTAAAACTGGTCAAACGCGTTTTCCTTTGCCACGCTCACATATTGATTCGAAAAATTATGAAATTTGAAACCTAGCAATAATTTGACACTGCGGATCCAACAAAAGTGGTTTCGTCGAAAAACGAGGTCGTTTGCAAAATTCCCATATTTAAGGGCCTGAATTCCATAGCGACTATTCAGAATTTTCAACTGGACATATCTTTTGATTCCCGCTATGAAATTTCGATTTTTCGGATTCGTTGGAAAGACATTCTCAAATAGATCCTATTATTTTTGGTTTCACTAAAATCCGGTTTATTTTGCACCCGGTACGTTCAATTGAAGTTTGAAATCGAATTATCGAACTACCGCGCCATTTCAATTCTATTTATAATTATATAAAATTATTTATATTCTAACGACGACTTATATAATATATACGTTCGATTTCTATTCAAAATAAATTTCTCGTCGATAATATTTAAAATAATTCATTTTAAATATTCAAAATTCGCTAAAATTGCCAAAATAAAAATTTTAAACTGGCTCAGATTTTCCGGGTTATTACAGGCTAGGAGGCTGTTTATATAGAATTTCAAACTAATTAGAGACGTCGATGAAGCTAGCGTTAATCAAGGCCATCCATCTCAAGAGAAGCCAATCAGAAAGTGAAAAGTTAGCCCTAATGACACGGCAGAGCTCAGAAATTCGACCAGAACCCGACCAGGCCAGCCAGGGTCAAACCAGAAAGCTGTGCAGGCCTGTTGCTCGGCCTGGGCGCACCTGCCAAGTGCGCCAATGCAAAATTGCATGGGCGCACTTCCCAAGTGCGCCAGTGCAATTTTTTTCTGGCGCACTTCCCAAGTGCGCCAGTGCATTCTGGCCGGTTTCTGGTTTTCTGCCTAACTTCGTTCGTCCATATCTTCTTCGTACGGTATCCATATTAAACAAACTCGGACTCTATTTCAAGAAGAATTCCGAGTCGAACGAAATGGTGTAACCCATTTCCCTTGATTCTTATTTTAAAAATTAATTATACCCTGATTTCTAGTTTCAACATGTTATTAAAATTCGGGTTGTTACATTCTCCCCTCCTTAAAGGATTTCGTCCCCGAAATCATCAAGTTAAGAACAATGCATCCTATCATCCAATCAACCATCTACTCAACCATCATCCATAAGCAACCATTGTCCTTAAAATATTTCTAATGCTATATGAACATATGCAGAAAGTGTGTGTATATGTTCCTTATCTAATGCAAATGATCAGGCCTGATTGATCTTCCTAATGCCAAATATGTTTAGTGTCATGAATCCAACATGTATGCAAATAGTCCTAGTCACATAAACGCTATATGTGTGCACAAACATCCATCCATATGCAACATCCACATGATAACACATTCAATTTCATCCATAAACAAAGTATAAACACTCATGCATATGTAGTATGAAAATGTGTCTGAGCCGATCTTGTGCCTAATGTGTGTTATGCAACCATGAGCAACCACTTGCGACCACTTGCAACCATTTGCAAACATCAACAATAACATGTTTCAATCACATGTTTACATCCAAAAGGGTTCTACCTAAGGTTCTCAAGATAGGATTGAGAAGATAAACAAGATAAAACAAAGCATCTAGGAGAAGAAGTTAAAGATGTACCCCCAGAAGGTCCTGCCTGTGGGGCTTGCCCTTGCTTCTTAGGGTAGTTCTTGCTGATATGTCCAGTTTCACCACATTGGAAACATGCTCACATCTTCATCTTCTTCTTCCTACAATCCTGAGCTATATGCCCCTCAATACCACAGAAGTGGAATTTTCTTTTCTCGCGTGTCTTGTTATCATTCTTGTTGTTGTTGTTGTTCTTGCCTCCTTTCTCGGAGTCTACCTTCTTGTTTTGAGATTCATTCGCCTTGACCTCCTTCTTGACATTCGTGTCTTCTTCACTTAAGAGTGCCATGTCTACTAGCTTTTCGTAAGTAGCCACCATAGGTATGTGGGTCATAGCCAAGCTGTGAAGTGGTTCATTCAATCCTTTGACAAAACGGAGAGCCTTCTTATGAACGGTATTTACTAAGTCCAGTCCAAACCGAGCCAGCTGATTAAATTGATTGACGTACTCCTTGACCGACATACTTCCCTGCATAAGAGATAAGAACTTTTCCACCTGTAGACTTCGTTCAGCTTGTGAGAGGAATTTCGTCTCGAACCTTATTCTGAAATCCATCTATGTTTCAACCGGCCTCTCAGCGTTAGTGACTTCCCACCAATAGGAAGCTTCGTCTTTGAGCAACCATACTGCCAACTGTAATTTTTGCCTATCATCCACCTCGAAGATAACAAACAAATCCTCAGTTTTTTGAGCCAATTCCTCGCTTCTACGAATGATTCGGTTCCCTTGAAATCCTTTCCACCCATGGCCCTAAAATCTTTACAGATCTTCGAGAAAGCAATTGCACAAGGAGGGGGCGGAGGAGGAGGAATCGCTGCAGCTGGAGGAGTAATATCTGCTAGGCCTGCATCGTTGGCCCTAGCCTCTAAGTACCTCCTAAACCAGCCAGGTATTGGCATGCCCTCTGGAAAGTTAAGATTCCCAGACATGCTGAAATGAAAAAGAAGAGATTCAAATGAGGAAACAAAGGATGGTGCTAATGGCTTTTGGGGAATAGCCCTTAAATAAAAAAATATTTTTCTTGAAAAATCCTTCTTTGTAAACGGTTTTGAAAATAATTTCAAAAGGTTTTAATTTTTTTTGCCCAGTATGGTAACCTTCTTCTCTGATACCAAATGTAACACCCCACCTCCGCTAGGGTCACTCACAAAGGGAATGCACTAGTTTAGGAGGAGCGTTATCGAGGTAAACAAGCACAGAAATATTACAAGACAGAACATAGATAAAACAGCGGAAGAATCAAAAGATAAATTTCATTACTTTCAAAATAGTCAAAGCCTTTTACATCCAAAGTACCAAATTGCCAAAGTCATTATTTTCCATTGCAACAAATTTTGTCTTGCATAAATAAAGAAGCATTAACTTAAAAACAACAAAAGTAGCTTAATTCCCCAAAGGTAGCAGAAATGCATCCATAGCAAAGACCAAACCGTACATGAGCTGAACCGAAAGCAAGCGAAATCCAAGCTAAGAGCTAGAGTTTCTTCCCTCAGAACCTGTGGGGGAACGAAAAAAAAGAGGCGAAAGAAAACGGGTCAGTCATAAAGACTGGTAAGTCCAAGTGACTTTCAGCATAAAAACTGATAAAGGTAACATGACATGTATAAACTGAAAGTAAACATAAGGATGCTGTCAAGAAGGGCAAGATAGACTAAGATAACATGATAAATCAAGTATAAATCAAGTATAGCATCACATATTCAAGGTTCGCTGCATCAACTGTACTAGAATCCCAAACCCATGTCTTATATAAATCATGAAATAATCCCTTGGCCCAATATCATGAAATGACCCATTTCTAGGTCCAACGAAACAATCCACTAGTCGATCGGCTCCCTACAAATTCTAGCTCGTCGTGTGTCTGTGTCATACGACCCTATCACGAATGTATTCACCTGTGCTAGGTCCACCATAGGGTGTATCAAGCCCTATGGTGCCAACCACCGACACGAATCAAGAATTCACAGATAATACTACTGATGCCTAATGCCTGCTTTTTCAACTCCGGACCACGTGTACGACCATAGCCTGCCTGAACCTACACTGGCGCACTAACATAGCCCTCATTCTGGTCGCTTACAATCAGCCCAGTAATCATGCCCCACCCTGCCTAGTCCCAGGGTACCATGATACATCTAGTGGGTTACTGCTGAAATGGACCGCGTAACTAGGTTTCCGTCTAATAGGTTAAGTGTTGTCATTTAAATTCGTGACTTAACCCCTATCAGTCTAGCATGTCAAGTTGGTTAAGTGTTGTCATTCAAGTTCGTGACTTAACCCACCTATGAATCATGTATCAAGTTGGTTAAGTGTTGTCTTACATGTTCATGACTTAACCCTATCATGTGGCATTAATTCATTAATGCACCCCAACCTCTCACATCAGACCTGTTGTTATGGTCACTAGATATGCCGGGCAGTTCCGGGCAGAATTAATCCACAACTCAGTCTGACCTCGGGTTTTCAAGTGCGATATGACCAACTACCCACATTGGATCCTATTGTTTACAGCAACTGGATTTGCTAGGCGGTTCCGGGCAGAATTACACTACAAACTCAACCCAACCTCGAGTTGGCCATTTTCAAGTTCGTTCTAGTGTCATGTCCACGTTCAAGATTCATGTCAAGTTTCAAGGATAAGTTTCATGCCCACATTCAGATTTAAGTTATAACAATGTTCATGTTTCAAGTTTTTCCTATTATCAAGTTCATAATTCATGTTCAAAACCAATTCATGTTTCGCCTAATCTACCCAAATCGAATTCCCATCGCACGTAAACGTGAATCGTTCTATACTATAAATAAATCCAAATCCTGAAATAAAGGGAATAACATTAAAACTATGTTAGGCAAAAAGGGACGAGCATAAAGCGATAAAAGGGATTACAAGATTAGCATGATATAACTTGATATAATTGGTTAGAACATCACTAACATATAGGATTTCAAATCTAGCAAGATAAAGCGATAGTCATGATAAAATTTGACATAAAAGAATAGGCATGCAAGAGCAAGCCAAATACAAGGATAATGGATCCAATGGCTTTGGTGTACATAATAGCGAATAAACTAAGCAATTCACACCCTAGGTATGAGATCCAAAAACTGCAAATTCGGTGTACAACATGGGATTCAACTATGGCATGAACAATCAACTATAATAGTCTTAAGTAATTAACCCCAGTAGTCATAGTCATGGTCATAGGCAGAAATCTTATAATTATAAACCATAAGCGATTAATCACAATAGTCATGGATAATTATCCAAAATAGTTCTAGGAAAATAGTCATAGTCAATTAACAGTGATAGTTTCAAAGTCATGGTCATAAATAATAGCCTTATGTTCATAATCATAGGTAATAATTTTCATAGTCAAGAGTCATAGGTGATTAGCCACCATTGTCCTTGTCATAGTCATAAGCAATAGTCTTATGTTCATCGTCATAGACATAGGCATAGTCTTATGTTCACAGTCATAGGCATAGTCTTATGTTCTCAATCATAGGCATAGTCTTATGTTCTCAGTCATAGGCATAGGCATAGTCATATGTTCAAAGTCATAGTCCTTGGCCATTAACAATAGTTTCAACGTCATAGGCATGTTAAGGTTATAGACATGAGAGAGTATGATTTCAACATGAATAGGTCCAAAGCAATATTCAAGAAAGTCAAGGTCCAAGATGCACAAGAATAGATACGAATCAATTACCATACATAGATCCAATTCCAATTTACAACATGGATATTAAGTTTACAGCTTTTATCTAAAAGTAACTTGAACTTACAGATCGTGGTCTAAGGAATTTAGATGCAGAAGTCAAGTCTAGAAATTTGTCGTTGAATTGTTGAACCGTTGAATCTTGCTTTGATTGTAGAAGCAAATTCCCAATAAGAAATTCCTAGCCGTAGTCTTCAAGAAATAATCTTCACGATTTATTTTATTTTAATTTATTTTAGAGGAAGAAGAAGAATCCATGATCATCAAGAGTTTGAGCAGCATAAGGTTAGAGAAGAATGGTGTAAAGAGAATGAGGCTAGGAGGCTATTTATATAGAATTTCAAACTAATTAGAGCCGTTGATGAAGCTAGAGTTAATCAAGGCCATCCATCTCAAGAGAAGCCAATCAGAAAGTGACAAGTTAGCCCTAATGACACAGCAGAGCTCAGAAATTCGACCAGAACCCGACCAGGCCAGCCAGGGTCAAACCAGAAAGCTGTGCAGGCATGTTGCTCGGCCTGGGCGCACCTGCCAAGTGCGCCAATGAAAAATTGCATGGGCGCTTTTCCCAAGTGTGTCAGTGCAATTTTGTTTTGGCGCACTTCCCAAGTGCGCCAGTGCATTCTGGCCGGTTTCTGGTTTTTCTACCTAACTTCGTTCGTCCATATCTTCTTCGTACGGTATCCGTATTTCGCAGACTCGGACTCTATTTCAAGCAGAATTCCGATACAAACGCAATGGCGCAACCTGTTTCCCTTGATTCTTATTTTAAAAATTAATTATACCCTGATTTCTAGTTTCAACATGTTATTAAAATTCGGGTTGTTACATGATATTTTTTTCCTTTTTACTTAAGCTCGTTGAGTGTTCAACAATATCTTCGCTGAAATAAACTCAACATGACAGGTTTCGGCAACATCTAATTGCTAATCTTACAAAATATCCTAAAACAAGGATAAATGACTAATCTGGAATTAGGAATTGTTTCACTAACCTCCAATGAGAAGAGAAAGTCCCTTCTGTCCTCAAGGATCACATCTCTTGTTAAAAAGATCCACAAAATCATTCTGATAATAGTTCAAAACACCATGACACCATACATGAATATCTGCAACAAATAGACGATGATGATGTGCCTCCCTTAGAACTAGTGCAAATTAAAAAAATTCAAAATATACTAAACATATGGAATCCAGATAAAATAATGCTAATAAATAGGTTGAGATATAAGAGAAGGATATATCATGCATGCTGTAAATGAATTCAAGATTAAGACAATACAAAAAAGGTCCCAATCTTGTACAAAATAGTTTTTTTTTAAACAGCCATAGAAAAAGAATTTAGCAAAGATCAACATTACAAGTACAGTAAACAAAAAACAATACAACGTAGTTCACTAAATCATGGTACTCTTAAATGAAACATGAACATAAGCCAACATTATAATCCTACAAACAAAAAACATCCAACAAAAATGTCAGAAAATACCTTGATTGTTGATATTTATCATTTCTTCTTCTCAACAACACAAGCAAACCTCATCTTTCTCAAAACATTTGACATCGCCTCCCTCTTTATTTTGGCTCTCTTGGGGGTTCCCAACATCCTTTTTGCAGAGCAAAACTGGCTATTTCCCTAATCTTTATCAGTAATTCTCTTCTCATACAGAACAAAACTGGCTAATTCCCTAATCAAGCTCCTGATAAAGGTCGTTCTTTTGCTCGATTTCCCTTTTCTACTTGAAGGTCTAACTGGTAGTTCTCTCTTTGTGATAATGTTCCCTTTGTTCAAACCGACAAATAATCCAGTGTTTGGCTGCGGTGGAGCCATTGCTTACCTACTAAGCTGACTTACAGAACTAGGTTTTGATTCGGAACAACAATGAGTAGTGAAAAGGCTCGGAGGTGGTTGGGGTTGTACAAAATAGTTGAAGTGCAATACCTAGAATTCTTATCAGGAATCAAAAATCCAAATTACTTAGAATTCTTATCAGGAATCATGCCTTTTCAAGATAAGCTTATGCTGATGCTATTAATCAAGTCCCTACCATGAAAAATTAGAGAAGTAGTCACAAATTATAGTTGCTGCCTCGTGGAACCTGATTCATTGTCACGGAATTGGAGTCATCATTGACAAATGATACGCCAATTTCGTCGCTAAGTGTTCGCCGTCATACCTCCTGATTCGTGATGTCGTTGCTATTTTAACAAGGGTTTGAGTTTAATTTCTTAGCGGATCTAGCTTCGAAAAAAGATCGTTAAGAGCATCTCCAACAGCTACCCAATTCATTGTCTGAATTATGAATTGGTTCCATTTCACCATTGAACATCAGAACATATTCACAATTCCCAACGACTCTTCCCCAATGGCTCTTTCCACTTAGGATTCAATTTCCCAACGACTATAAAACGATCAAAAATTTTCAAATGGCTATAGTTTCAGTTACAAATTGGTTCCATTTCACCATTGAACATCACAACATATTCACAATTCCTTTCTATCCCTTTACTCTATACAAACTCTTGCTATATAATGTCATTACCATTCGGAGATTTTTCACATCCGACGATAGACGGAAGCCAGTTTTTCCAAGGCAACACGAGCAATTTATTTGGTACTCAGTCAAGCAGGCAAGGAACCATTCCGTGGACATATGAAGAGGACATCGATCTATGCAACATATATTGTCATTTCTCGCAAGATTCAGCAACGGGGAACGACCAATCCGCCGTCACGTTTTGGAAAAAAAAGTTAAGAATGGGTTTGTTCAGAAGCATCCAGAATGCCTAAGGACGTTATCGTCGATTCAAGGCCGTTTTGGCAAGATAAGCCGTCAAACCCAATTTTATGAGTCACAAGTGTACAAATTAAAGATACCGAATCCAAGCGGCATGGGAGGGGAAGATAAGCTGGTAAATTTTTAGTTGTAATTACGTTAGTGGTTGTTAGCTTGTTTTTTGATACATATTCCTTTTTATAATTAGAAATGACTGGCAAATGAGGAGTTTAAGAAGCTTTTTCGTAGAGAAAATGGCACGATAGGCATATAGGAACAGATCTATAATGACAAGATAGGCATATAGGAATAGATCTGGTGAACATGATAGAAGAACTGATTCCAACATAATAGGGACATCATAAACAGGCATGATGAGATCTAAACAATGAATTATATACCCAACTAATAACAGATCTGCTGTGACAATAGCATTGATTCAATTGCTAACATAATAGGGACATACATGATGAAATCTAAACAGTGAATTAGATCTACAAATAATGATAGATCTGACATGATTCAATAGTCACAGGCCTAGATCTAACTTATAGTCATGTCAGAATAACTTTTAAGTATTTAGATTTAAAAATAACGTAGACTCACTATGATTAGATCTAAGAAACAGAAGAGAGATTGCAGCTATTGAATCACAGATCTCTACATTTGAATGACTTGATTGTTGAAGAAGAAAAGACTTGATTTAATCTGGGCAGACATAACATCTAGTTCTCCATTGTTTTTTATGTGAATAAAAAATGAGAATAATGTCTTATTTATAGCCTAGGGTTCACGAATCTGGTCAGAAAACAAGCCCACATACGCAGAAATGTACTTCGCCTGGATCTAGAGGAGGGGTGTCGACACCCCCTTATGGTGTCAACCCATGGGTCGACAACCTTAGGGTATGTCTACCCCCAATAGGTCCAATTTCCTCCCAGACTTCCCGCTTCTGATTTTGAACTTATCTGAATGGTCTTTGACTTGTTACGTATATATATATATATATATATATATGTGTGTGTGTGTGTGTGTGTGTGTGTATTATGCGTATACAAACTTCAAACCTTAGTATCTTCTTCATACGGTGTCCATTTTACGCAAACTTGGTGTCTATCTTAAGCAGAATTCTGAGACGTATGCAATGGCGCAGTTTGTTCCACTTAGTTATGAATATTTAATGAAGTATTCTTTAGTTTTATCATCCTTAGTGTTGTTAAAATTACGGGGTGTTACATCATCTCTCTTTTATTAAACTTTTATGCAAATTAAATTACCGTTCCAAAATAAATATACCACAATTCACATTTTATTAAAACTACGAATATATTGCCATTACGGTTGTTGCAAATTATTATTAACTACCTAGATCAAACCATATTATTTAACTTTTACCACAAAATAACCAAAATTTTATTTTAACCAAAATTTCCCATAAAATAATATTAAATTAATTAATTTTGGACATTTAAAAATACATGTTGTTACAAATTTTTTTTTACATATGTAAATTATGAATACGTCAGATTGAGCCATAATGGCTCAGGTATACTGAGCCTTATTGCTCGGTTTTATTGAGCCATTTTAGGTTATTTCGTTTCCTACATAGTATAATACTAAATATAACCAAATTCAATGTTCACGGAAATTAGAAACCAAATTCATTCATTTAATGGTAAATACGTATATATTAACAGTAATGAAAATTACCTGTATTTGACTGCATAACTTTGTTAAAGTTATAGCTCAGTAATTCCTCCTTTTCCGTTTCAAATATTCCTTTCTTTGATAGCTCCATAACACTAACAAAAATAGTATCCTGTTAGCAGTTAAATGGACAAAGGAACAAAAAGATGAAAAGTATTTACGGCAACATGGGGATGTGCAGGCATCTTTAATATTTCCGAGCATTAATATTTCAATGGCCATCCTCTTCCAAGCCGGCTCCACAAACTGTAAATGATGAAAAAGAACTCTAAAATATCATACAGGATAATATCCAATGAAGTGCATCATGATTAGTAAAATGCTCATCAAACGTTTTTCTAGTGAAAAGGAACTACTGGAAACAAATACGTTACACGGTACGTCAGGAAAGTAATAATCTTCAACATAGCAGAACCATATCTATGTGAAAAAAATGACCATGAGAGGTCTGATAATAAACAAAAAGGAAATGAGTCCAAGTAGAATTCATTTAGGAAAACATTCGAACAATAATACATCAATTCATTTTATCGCTTTATTTTGCTAAAGCTCTCGATTTTGATGAAGATCTTATCATTTTTCTTTGCTACTTGATATTATTTCATCCATTTGACTGAAAAGGAAAATGAGGAATACTAACGTAAGCAAAACACAGTAGTTGAAGAATCTCTAAACATGAAATAAGAGTTTGACGAAAGCAACGAATTAGTTATATGAACCAAATATGTTTATATTGAGCACACCTGGTTATGACCCGTTTGAAAAGGAAAATTAAAAGCATTAAATGAATTATAACGTGCATAATTATCATTAACATTTTATTTCAAAGCTAATCACAATATTGTCGATGGGAAGGAAAGAGCAAAACATAGTATTTACAAAATCTCTAAATCTAACATGAAATAAGAGTACGACGAAAGAATTGAAGTAGTTATATCAACCAAACATGTGTATACTGAGAACACCTTGTTATGATCCGTAAGAAAAGGAAAATTAAAAGCATCTAATGAATTATAACGTGCAAAATTATCATTTACATTTTATGTAAAAGCTATTCACAATATTGTCAATGAGAAGGAAAGTTTTTTTCCTTCTCTCATGACTTTCATGACTCGGTCTTTGTTTTGTTTTTGCCTAAATTTTTAAAGAGCAATTAAAAAAAATTAAATAACCAATTAATCATACCTTCAATATTTCAGTCCAGCTTAATCCATAATATATACATGAACTCAGTATATATGTCACGTGGTTATAATCCGTGTGAAAAGGACAATTAAAAGCATCGAATGAATTATAATGTACATAATTATCATTAACATTTTATTTCAAAGCTAATCAAAATATTGTCAATGAGAAGGAAAGTGTTATTCCTTCTCTCATGAGTTGCATGACTTGGTGTTTTTGTTTTTTTTTGCATAAATTTTAAAGAGCAATTAAAAGAAAATTAAATAACCAATGAATCATACCTTCAATATTTTAGCCCAGCGTAATCCAATATATATATATATATATATATGTGTGTGTGTGTGTGTGTGTGTGTGTGTGTGAACTCGGTATATATATGTCTTCAGCTTTCCAGTAAGCACACCTGGTTATGATCAGTATGAAGAGTCTTCATCTTTTCCATATAATAGGAAAGTACTAATAAGGGCCATCATATACTAATTCATTGTAGTATTCTACATTATCCTCATGTAAACTTATGCATCAAAATAGTAAAACACCTATTTAGATTGTACAAAATAATGGCAAGTAGAAAACTTTCAGTTAAGAAATTTAAAACTCCATTCTACACAAATGAAGAATGAAATAGTGAATTTGGAACTAAAATTACATCTCATAAGATAAAAAAATAAACAAAAAAATAATGGTATTCAATCCAGTCCAATCAAATCCAAGCCTTATCTTCATATATCAGTTCCCATCCATGTACAACTAAGTTACAATATTTATACCTGTCACATGGCAACATAATGTGATGACCCCAACCCCCGTTCCATGGTGGCAAGGGTAATTTTGGAATATAACACATAAAAAGTAACAACAGAACAAAAATATATATAATTTCACCAGATAAAGTACATCAAACTACACTGGAAATAATAATCATTAGAGTTACACATTATAACAGATCATACTTAGTACAAAATACAGTTTTAGCTTTTTATAAAATGTTTACAGTGGAATCAAACATAATATACATAACAAAAGCTGAACAGCATAATAGAAGTGATAGAATCCATCTTCAGCTCTATAGCTATCCAGAAAGAGCCTGCTAAAACCTGAATACAAGGTTGCTCGTGTAGCAAATAAGGCACCCGAGTTTGCAAGTGAAACAAACTACGAGTCAGTCATGGGATTGGTATGAGAAAACTACTTAATTTATTTTACAATAAGGCCTATCACAGGACCATGTCGCTAACGCGGAACATGTTTACTCCATTGGATTGCCATTGCTTAAAACAAGTAAATCATTTAAACATCGCAATGTTTTTTTACAAAAATGAAGCAATTATAAGACTCAGGTCCAATCATACAATGCAATGCAAGCCAAAGGATAGAGTTTTACCTTATAATGGCCAAAATATGCTTGATACACATAAAACAAAAGCATTTGATATTATTACTAGTATTTATATGTTTCAAAAACAATTTCAATCATAAGTATCAATCCTAGACGACATGGATACCATATATCATGTCGTCATATATAGGTTTACAATCAAAACCGCACGATGTCATATTTGGAAATTGGATTTCCATCATGAACCAAGGCAAGGGATCATCCTTACCGCTTCGAGACGCTCTAGCCTGTGTCTCAGGATACAGTCGCAACTGCCCCTAAGATCATCAGGGCCGGTCCATACAAAGTGGATTAAAATGCCTGAACACTGCGTTTCCCCACCCTATGGGATGTCAAACTGGCCGCTATATCTACCAAACCATCCATCGGCTCCGCAGAGACCCAAATAACCGAGGCGACTCGCTATCCATCATCCACATAAGTAAAACGTCCAGGCGTGCAAACCCAGACAACACTCCTAGCTAGAAGGAAACGCATGTCATCCCTGACGTCCTCTCTCGTTTCTGGTTCATACCCGGGTGTGAGGCTCGCGAATCAATGCTATACACAAAGCTAGCTATATTAAAGCCATGCTTTGATCATCAACCACAAGGCTCTGCCTTTCAACAAAAGCCTTGATCACTACATCTTAGAATGCCACGTGGTTAAGCTACAATGTCAGACACACATCCATTTACAAGTCCGTTCTGGGTCTGTACGAAACCGGAGGCACATTATTCCTCGTCCCATATGTCCTATACAAAAGAGAGGCCCTTGCACATCCGAACGATCAACAAGTACATCCGGACAACCACCACTATAACCCTTTCAGGGCAGCAACTCCCTCAAAGGCATCAGTAGCCATCCATTCGATGTAAAGATCCTCGGTCTTGCACCGTCATCATATCTTCGACTTCTAATCGTCGACCAATGATTTGAAATGAGAATTAACTCGGTCTTTTCAAATAATTCACGTATATTTAGAATTTTAAATCAATTCTTTCCATGGTTAAATTATTTGATATCCATAATTCAGCTCATCAATATAATTTTCATGTCAAACACATTCAATCGTCAAATATCCAATAAACCGAGTAAATTCGGTTTATTTCCATTCCATATCATTTACAATATTTTATAACGATTTATCGCTATTTTTATTTATTTAAAAATAGCCCATTTATTTAAATGACGCTTCAGGCCATAACGCGGCCATGGCGCTGTTTTTCTTCAAATTTAATTTACACATATCTGAAAATCCAACCATTGGACCTTTACAAATTTTATAACATTGGAAAGATCTTTTCAAAGCGGACCCTACGGTTCCAATTTTGGGAAAATCCGACAGTCGGATCTTCCGGTACAATCGTTTAAAGTTACGATTTCAAAACATGAACTACAGTGTCATTATTCGTTTTATTTTAATTATATATATATATATATATATATATATATATAATTCATTCTGGCGCTGTTTTTATTCAGATTTGAATTAAACATTTCACACAGTCTAACCGTTGGATCTTTATAAATTTGATATCGTTGGAAAGATATTTTCAAATCGAACACAACGGTTTCGGTTTCGGGGAAATCCGATGGTCGGATTTCTCGATATAATCATTTAAAATCACGATTCCAAAACACGAACTGCAGCGTCGTTATTCGTTTTATATTAATTATATATATATATATAATATAATTCGTTCTTCGATTTCCAAACCATTTTCATTTCACATTCGGGGTAAAAATAATATTTTTAGCCAACAAATACTTATTTCAACACACGACTATTTTTAATACTTCATATATATATATATAATAAAAATGTGATTTTTATTGTTAAAACAATTTATTTCAAACATGAATATTTTTAGCGATTCATATATATAATAAAATTGTGATTTTTATTGTTAAAACAGTTTATTTCAAACATGGATATTTTAGCGATTCATATATATAATAAAAATGTGATTTTTATTGTTAAAACAATTTATTTCAAACTTGAATTTTTTTCATATGTATAATAAAAATATGATTTTTATTGTTAAAACAATTTATTTCAAACATGAATATTTTATTAACACATGAATATATTTCAACACATGAATATTTCAGAAAATTTCGGCAGCATAACGGCAGGGGGTTTAAAACCGGCACTGTCCCGAGTACGGCTCCTCGCACTACCTTAGGCCTCGAGGCATTACCTAAGGGGCTTATCCTAATGATCTAATCATTTCGATAATTTTCATATCATGTTGAATTTTTCCACAAACAATTCCAGTTTTGTTTCAACTACAAACAGCCATTGTCAACCATTCGCAATATCAACCAAATTTCACACCAACCACAATCCAAACAATTACAACCAATATATATCGTCCATGGTTTGTGGACAAGGGGAGTGTGTATATATATGTATGTATGTATATGTGTATATATAAACGTATATATTTCCATTTCAATTCCATATCGATATATATGGTATATACAATGCATGAACAATTTATACATTGCTTATATAATTTATACAACGCCCATATATGAGGTATACAACGCGTATACAATTTATACTTTGCTTATATAAATTATACATCGCTATTCCATTCCAGTTTGAATTTAGAAATCTCACATTGGGTTCCACTCCTCCAAAAATTGTAGTAAGCTCCAAAAATTCTCTGGTCTCTTCTAAAATGTAGAAGACGTCCACACAAGTCTAATGTCTCCTATTTCATCGAATTTCGTTATCGTATGATAAAGATACGATTTTTATTCTAAAATCATGATTCGCAACACTTTTAACTGTTATAAACAGTTTAAATAGATAAAGGCCATTACCTCTCAGAAAATGTTCGAAACTAGGTCACCGATTTGCGTCCAAACCGCGTAGCCAGGGGAGGATCAGATTCCACCACGACGTGGTACTTTGAGAGGTGCGCCTAGGGTGCTGACAGCGTCGAACTCGGAGGTGGCACGGAGCAACAGATCAGCAGTGAACAATGCAACTTTCGTGAGGTGATTCGACCTAAATACAACACGATGGAAGGCGAATCTGGTATTGATTTGAAGAGGGGACTAAGATCTTCAAATTTCCCTGAAGAATTGATTGATTTCGTTGTGTGAATCAAAAGAAATCAAAGGGGGAAAGATTGAGCAACTTCCGCCTATCGATATCGAGGATATGGGTTTCTGGTCAATGCGTAAAACGATGGAGAAATCTGATTGGCTATTAGTATATATTTATTTTTAATTCTTTTTAAATTCAAAAATATTTTTTTCTCCATACAAACTCCAATTCAAACCCAAGGACTATCGCTCCTAGCTAAATCTCCCCATTCCGAACACAATGGAATATGTTTCGTAAGCCCATTCGACTGCTGCAGTCTGTTCTTCTTCAAATTAAAATATAAAACATTCAAATTTGGATTTGAACGAACATTTTAATTTACTGGGGCCACATACCGATTCTAAAAATCCCAAAAAAATTATATCTAGCTTCATATTGACGATACGGTCCTAACAAAACTAATTTCATCGAATTTTGAGACCGTTTGAAAAATGGCCATTTTCTGGTTGATCCAAATTGACTAGAATTAACCAAACACATTTTCCTTTGCCACGCTCACATATTAATTCCAAAAATTATGGAATTTGAAACCAAGCAATAATTTGACATTTCAGATCCAACCAAAGTGGTTTCGTCGAAAACGGAGGTCATTTACAAAATGTCTATTTTTACGGGGTATATTTATTCCATAGCTACCATTCTGAATATTCAATTGGCCATAACTTTTGATTCCCGCTATGAAATTTCGATTTTTCAGATTCCTTAGAAAGATATTTTTAAATAGATCTAAATATTTTTGGTTTCACTAAAATCCTGTTTATTTTGAATCCTGTACATTCGGTCAAAGTTCAAAGTTGAATTTTCAAACTGCTGTGTTTTTTCTAACTCCTTTTAAAATTAAAATAAATATTTATATTCCAACTTCGATTCAAATAAATATATACGTTCTAATTCTATTCAAAATAAATTTCTTGTCATTATTATTTAAAATAGTTCATTTTAAATATTCAAAATTCATTAAAATTGCAAAAATAAAAATTTTAAATTGGCTCTGATTTTTCGGGTTGTTATAATCTCCCCCACTTAAAATCTTTTCGTCCTCGAAAAGGAACGGAGCTGAAAGGTGTTTAACTAACCCACTCAACTTTCATTATTTTAATTATGGCCTAAATTCTTTAACTTTTCAGTTTCTAAAAACTTTTCAAACTCTTCAAAAATTTGGCTAACACCCCAAGTTTTCGAAAAATTTCGCCATAACCTCCTTTGTATGGGGCAGGGTTTGGAAATTTATTGGGCAGTATTAGGTACCCAATAAATCCTAAAAAGCATACACATATTTATAGTGATATAACTTTGTGTCCACAGGGGAGTGTGTATAGATCATAACTCCAGAGAATAAATTACCCTATAAATAGTTTTTGTGCCTTAATGGCTTGAGAGACGTGATTATTGGCAACTCCAGACC
>JASFAX010001757.1:0-48979 GCA_030737875.1 Allium sativum | reverse complement strand
TTAGACCTTAATTATAAATGTTTATGAAAGTTCGATTTTACTTCCTCTATTTTATATGTTCTGTCTTGTGATATTTCTGTGCATGTTTACCAATAATGCCCCTCTAAAGCTAGTGCATTCCTTTGTGAGTGACCCTAGCGGAGGCGGGGTGTTACACACAACCACCAAACCTATATAACTAATATTTATAACAGCCAAAATAATATTTCAATGCATTCAAACTACCAATAAACATCATATAAAAATTATTAAAAATAAAAATTCATTTATAATAAAATTATAAATGAATCCAGAAAATGATTTTACTCACCTTAATATTTATTCGATGATTTATCATTGTTTTATCTAAGTTTAAACAACGGTTTAAAATTAGACAAAGATCCCAAAAGCTTCAAAGCACTCCAGATCCACTCCATGTCGAAGGCGAACGCCCATATGAATCCAACGAAATCGATTTTTTTTAACTCTTTTATGTATGAACAATTAGAGTTATTACAATTTTATATATAACTTAAGTATCTTAAATCAACTTAATAAATTAATAAATTTTACCTTAATCACCTTTTCTAAACTTTTATTCCATGTCTGTATACTGTATGTACATAGAGCTTACCCAACCACCTTTAATACCAACTGTATTCTTATCCATCTATCTTCACTCTTCCACCATTTATTGGCTATAGCCGCTACCTATACCAAACAATCGATCAACTGCGACAGCGGGATGCTCACCATCAACATTGTGCCTCTACCATTCAACTCTCCTAAGTTCGCCTTACTCATCAGTCACCATGAAAGGCAACTCGATCCTGTTTAATCCATCACACATGCTGTTTTTTCGAGCTATAAGACTCAATGTCGCACCAGTCAAATCAAAGACGGAGGCCACCAAAATCCAGCAACGGTCGCAACTCATCCCCACGAACTTCACAACGTCATCCATCTGACCTATCTCTGCCCCAAACTCCAACAATCCCCTGACCTAACTCAATTGGTTCGAGTTCGAATCTTATACGTGATTGTAAAAAGCACGATATCCCATAAATCTCCCTTCGCGACCCTCGAAAACTAACCAGATGTGACGATGTTGAACCCCTAAAACTGAATCATCGTGAGCATCCAGTTCCATCATGGGAAACTAAAATTCAAAATCGATCAAGCAGGTTTAATTTGAAAAGTTTTTGAACTATTGAAAAGAGGAGCGCGACTTCGAAATTTCGAAGGAGCTTGCCAAAATGATTTTAAAATCGTAGAAGGGAGAGGTTTTGATTTGATTTCGAACTTTGATGCTTTTCCCTTTGCAAATAAAATAAGGGAGTGGCAGCATTTCAATTCTTATATAAGGATGAAAATAGCAAGGAGAAATCGCGATATATAAGTGAATAAGGGAAGCAAACGTACATTTCTATTAAATGGTTGTCTATGGAAGTACAGAAACTTTTTATATTGAATTGATTTCTAATTAATATGATTTGATTTTGATCTTATCCATCAAAAATATCTCGAGGTTCATAACTTGAAATCCCAAAACCCTACGTTGATGTAATGACCGATGTTTCAATGTTATAACGCTATTCTGAAATCAGCGGAATAGATTCTGAAATTTAGTTTGAATGTATACATAAAATAACCATATAAAATTGATATAATACAATATAAATTCAAGGACAATCAGTTCCTCGATAATAAATTATTATTATCGTTTATAGTCAAATATAATTTATATTGATCATCTGAATCGGTTCGACTCTGTTTTATTTTTTGAATTCAATTATTAATCGTTTTTAGTATTAAGATAATTCAATATACACTAAATTAAATCGTAATCGATTATAAATCAAAAAAAACTCCATAAAAATCCATTTATAATTATCAGCGCAACATCTAAAACAATATTAAATGTTTAAAATTGATCGATCAAAAATCCAGGTCGTTACAATTTGGCCTAGTTTCAGGAGCCTTCTCCACTTACTAGTTTTTTTGATGATACGTAGGATAGTAGTTCTTCTAACTCGTCCAGACATGGCAGCATTAACAAGTATCTCTTTGATGCTATGTCAACATATCGACCCATAGGAGTTATTGATTCTGAATCCGACTCAGCACCTACTCATATAAATTTAGATTCCGTGCAGCCTAAGGACTCGGGCAATTATGGCGATTGGATGATTGAGGATGAAGAGAGGATTGATTTAAATTCTGAGGGCCACATTATCATGGATAGTCCAGTACCAGCACCGTGTGCAGTAGTGATTCAGCCTCACCTTATACTAGAGATCATACCCGACTTTATCCTTGAGGCGATCCACGAGGAGCCTGAGCCAGCACTACTTGAGATACCACCGCTACAGATGATCAAGCCTATATAAGACATAGCACTGGAGTTCGATGACATGATCGAGCCGGAGATGGAGCTCGATGCAGGGGAAGATGATTATGGTGGAGAGGGTGAGATCGAGCTAGAGATGGATTGGAGGTAGACGAGGACGGCTACAACGCCGATAACGAGGAGGAATGTAGTGGACCAGAAAATTCGATGACACAAATACATCCCTTGTCCAAACTCTAGTATCGAACATCCCGAATGCTTAAGAAAGAAGTTAGTGGATGAGAAAGGAAAGGAAGAAAGTTAGAATAGAAGAATAAGAAGAAGAACCAATACACAATCTCATATCACAGCAGAAAAAAATATAATATAAAAATAAATCTTTAATAAAGAAATTGAATAAATATACTTAAATCAGAGTACAATGGATAAATCTAGACAGTTATGATAACTTGTCCTCATATATGACACATAGCGAAATAATATTATATATCATATGTTTGGACTTCTCCGGCTCGCCTCTGAACTTCACGGTATTCGATAACCTGAACCTGGTACTCGGGCTGACCTGAGACATTACAAACTCCACGGATTAGTCTGGTGAACCAGCGTGAGTAAAACTTACTAAGTTATAGATAACATCCATGTTGCTTAACTTCGAAACCTTTTGAAAGAAAAGGTATTATAAAAACCAGTCTACACATAAACACGGATGGTTTTTACCTTACTACAACCAAAACATTTTTGAAATCAAGACTAGTCTGATATTTTAACAGTGATGTAAATCAAATAAATAACCAAGTAGTAGAGCGCTTGCATTTGACGCTCTACATATATAGTATAAAACCAAAAACCGTGGAGCTCTTATTGGAGACTGGATTCCAACTAGACAATGTACAGGACCACCTTTCGATTAGTGTACTCTAGAGGGTGTACACTGGGGGTTCAACAAGAACATCTTGCAGCCCGGCCACACATGACCAACCACTCATTTAACTTGAGTGTATCGAATATATTGTCACCCATTATGGCTGCGCAGCTACCGTTTTCCCCGGAGATATAGAAATGAAAAGAAGTAACAAATATGAATATTCTCTAGATGGTGACAATAACTCTGCTTTGGGATGACCCACATAGCCATGCCGCTTGTCCGATTTTTGTTATTTCCCGGTTGATGAGGCTACGTTCATCTTTTAGAACATTTGGCCACCATTTTAGTTTGAATGTCACATCGTCGGATCCGTCAAATCACTAATTGACATCCACAAAATTATACTTTGCACATTTGAAGAAATCAATGTACGTGACCATCTGAAAATACTCTACAGACACTCATCCATACAAGTCATCCAGGAACAAGATGAACCGAAGGCACCCTCCTACCGCATCCAACAGATCAATAGCGAGTAGCCCTTGCAATCCGCAAAATCTCAACCACAACCGAATCATAGTTTAAAAACCTTTGGTTGCTAGCCAAAGAAATTCAATAGCAATCCTTCCACTTATGAAGATCCACGGTCTTAAATGCTCCATCTTCCATCTCCAATGTTCACATATTTGCTGGTCGAAATAAACAACCATCATCCATAGAAATATAAATTTGATTTATTGGTTCAGTATACAGCGTCACTTGGCCTGTTTAGTTAAACAGCTGTTAGATTAAATTTCTAAATCAACATATAGAACACCACCCTTTCACTTCTTATTTCCATATCAATCTTTCCAATTTAAAATTCTCAAATTATAGTTTATAATATTTTTCATAGAAATATTATTTTAAGCTCCTTAACCACCATCGTTTCTAAACTAATATCGCCCTTAGATAATTATGAAATCATTCAAGTTGAGATATTATATTTACCTCTCAGACCTTGAGTCGACAATATTCTTATCTTCGAAATAGATAGAAGTTTAACAACGAATCTTGCTTTATATACTCGTTTTATAATTACAAGATAAATATAATTATCAATTTCCTTTATTAAACTTCATTTAAAAATAATCTATATAAAATAGATTTCAAAACTATTGTTAGTTATAAAAACAAATTTTATAACTCTCATTCTATTTATTTACCTGACGATAAATCAATCTTTATAAAATGATTTACTTAGGCCATCTGCCGATAATTGCTCAACTAATATCACCCATTGGTTAATATCACACAAACGTTGAACTTGAATTCAACAATCAACAATCAATCAGATTGATTAACAGTTCATATAAGAAAACAATATATTTGAGGAATCCGGTTGGATCCCTTTAACCTATCCTTCCCTGAATCAAATGGGTTACCATAAATACAGTACGATAATATATTTATTCATCACGATAAATAGAAATAAACATTCCGACTAATAATAGTCAATAAACAATCTATAACATCCAATCAAACATTCAGTTGTTTATTTAACACGTTTATATTATTATAAACGTAACCAACAAAGTAAGTTACCTCATTTGGAATCTAATCATTAAAATAACAATTTAATTTGATTAAATTAAACAAATGTTTAATTTAATCACTGAATATTGAAAATATTCAGCATACATGCAAACAATCATCCAATCATCAACCATTAGCAACATTGCACATAAAAATAAACACGCAGCTTATAGGAAATATAAGCGAGATAAACTAAGTGAGTTGAGCTCACCTTGATTTCCATTCATTGCTGGAACAATTTGTTTTAATTAAATTATATAAACATTTAATTTAATTAAAATTTCCATCTGCGTTCCATTCTGTCCAAACCAAGTTCCTCTGTCGTGATCGTCGATACGGACCCGACGTCCCTGGTTTTGTCGAATTATGTTGCTGTATTATGAAGTTATAAATTAATACGATATTCACCTAATAAATAATATTATTTAAATGTTAGTAATAATTAATTACTTAAGCTCTTATTATTTTTAAAATAAAACTTAATTAGAAATTGTATAATAACTTTTCTAATCTAATTGGCTATGTAAATTAGGCAAAAGTAAAAAGGTTCGGTATGGTACATGACACACTACACTACTAATATATGCATTATAACCTATACTACCATGTGTTAAGCCTAATTAGGCGCTGTTAAACACAACTAGGCATTTTAATGTTCTCCATTTAATCAACTATATATTTTATTAACTTAAATCTTAATTTTTCATTACCGTTGAAACCCAATTAGTCTCGTATAATCCATGATTAGGAAATGGAACCACCTTTCGACAGTGTATCTCTAGAGAGGAATACACCGGGTTCAACAAGAACATCTTGCAACCTAGGCTAAACATGACCGACCACTAATTTTGCTTGAGTGTACTGAATGAATTATCACAAACGGTTGGGATCAACAGTCGTTTCCCGAAAGGGACAGCATTGAAATAGATTAAAGAAGCAAATTGATTTCTCTAGATCAGGTGACAATACACCCTAATTGGGAGCTACCGACTTAGCCATGCGACAAACAAATTTATACCATTTCCCGGCTGTGAGGCTTAAGGTAATAACGTCTCTGTATCTTTTTGACATATCACACCTTTATTTTCTTTGAATGTCACATCTTCATACCTGCCAAATCATAAATTGATTCTCTAAACTACCGCGGGTATAAAGCTAAGAGAAACGAATTCCTCCTCCACTAAACATAAATATTCTTGAAGAGATCAACTTACGCGGTCTATTAGATATACTCCATCAGACATTTTTCAGTGCATGTTGTCCTGTGACTGGACAAACATAGAGCACTATTCTGTAAACCCATCTTATGCAATTTCTACCTATGTTTTCCAGAACAACCCTAGCATAAACTCCGTCTTAAATGGTCAAAACTTTGATAGTCGATTATTTAAATTTGATAGTCTTAAATGGTCAAATCTATTCCTGGTCTCTCCGTATAGACAAAGGAAAAATGGTCAAAACTTTGATTGTCGATTATTTAACTATCAAAGGAAAACATCAATACGCACAACGATCTTATTTCCAAATGGAAATTTTATCGATCAATCATTAATCAACATTTTCCCTTGAAATTAATTTATCATTAATCTATTTATTTCACCATTTCCCGTTTCCATATATTCATAAATTCTTATTTTCTAAATTTAGAAAATATACATTATTAACATTGGAAAACATTTCCATTCCTTATTCATGCATCGCTATCCTCCCATATCTATCAGTCTCTAACTGTAAACTAGTAAGTGAACAACTTCCTAAGTATCAACCCCGAAGGCCGAAACCAACATCAGATCGACACTCAAAAATCCATTTAACTTAACTAATCTCCAGTCAGTTTCTAATTCCTTTAACTCCATTTTAATTCCTATTTAAAAACCCGATTTCCTTTATAAAGGTTTTTATTTGCAAATATTTACTTCCACCCATTATTCACTTCAAACATGAATTATTTCTTTTTATACAATCAATCAGTTTGATTTTGCATTTAAAAAAATAACTCAAATCCAAATTCTCATTATACTTATATTTATAGATTATTCATAAAAATATTATTTTATTTCCAACACTTATAATCTCACTGATAATTCATTTTATAACTGCTATGTTCACATTCAATTTCAAATCCCGGTGTTAAAATGATTTTTACTTCTCTATATAGATTCAAACTTATATTTTTATTTATCGAATGATAAATATGTTTTTCTTAATTTATAAACATCATTTATAAATTATTCTTCTCAATTTATCTGTTAAAAACAATATTCTATTTAATATTTACTTTAAATCAATCTTCTCATAACTCTTTTATAACTCGTAATTCCCTTTTGTAATTCTATTATTTTAAGAAAAAATCCATTCAATATAACTATTAGTAACTTTCTACAGAAGTTTCTTATTTAATTTCGAAATATTTCCTTTTTATAAAATCGATTGATTTCATTAAATTCTTAATTTAATACCCACTTCTACCATCCCTTTTTATAATCAAATATTACATATGGTATTTAAAATACTACATAAAAGGCCTAGTACCATCCAAACACACACACTCAATTTCAGATAATATATCACATCGTATATCATAATATATGGAAAAACAGTAATATAAAAGATGAGGAATCCAGTTGGATCCCACTAAACTGTTTCCCTGCATCCGCAGATGTTAATCAACATAAATATCAATTATTTCATATCGATATGAGATATAATAATGAGTGGAATCAATATTTAAGCAACGTTATATATATATATATATATAACGGTATGTATAATTTCAAACAATTAATTAGCGAATCATCCAAACAACCATCACACACGGTATTTAATCATTTTTATCAATATTAAATAACATTTATAAAATTATAAAACTTGACAGAGTTAGTGAGTTTGCTCACTTTGGTTCTTTATCATTACAATGATAAACGTCGTTGATTCGATTAAGACGTTCAATTTTCCTTGAAATTTTCACGAGCTCTGAATCATTCCAATCTTCATGGGCTCGTAGTATTTGTCACTGCGATTCCCAATGACTTGTTTCACTGAATTCTGATCACATATGCATAAGATATTGCATTTATAAGTTGGAGTATACATTTATATAATTTAATTTAAATGATTTAAATAATTTGGACCTCACTCTTTTCAATAACGTTGGCCCATTTTATAACTTTGCACTTGACCTGTAATGACCCGGAGAATCCGAACCAATTTAAAAGTTTTATTTTAAATAATTTAGTGGAAAAATGTGGCAGAAATTAAAATTTTCATTTTTAAATAATATTAAAGCCAGTGAAAATAGTCAATTTTCAAACGATCTCTGTTTTCGACGAAACCACTTTT
The DNA here is from genome assembly GCA_030737875.1 of Allium sativum. Lineage (NCBI taxonomy): Eukaryota > Viridiplantae > Streptophyta > Magnoliopsida > Asparagales > Amaryllidaceae > Allium > Allium sativum. The sequence goes on along the minus strand of JASFAX010001757.1, from coordinate 40,868 downwards.
GTTGGAACCGGAATGTCATACTATTGTTAGGTTTCAATTTTTAGAATTTTTTAAGTTAGTATGTGAGCGTGGCGAAAGAAACTGTGTTTGTTCAATTCAGTTAAATTTAATCGACTGAAAAATAGCCATTTTTCAAACAGTCTCAGAATTCGACGAAGTTAGTCTTGTTAGGACCGTATCATCATAACGAAGCCAAATATATTTTTTTTGGATTTTTTTGAGTCCGTATATGGCCTCAGTGAATTTATTTATGCGAAGAAATTAAATTAATAAAGGATTTAATTATTAAATTTAAATAAAACAGGCCACAGACAGCCGTTTGGACTGACATGACCTGTCCCGTTGGATCCGAAATACGGGCTTTTGGCTAGGGACACCTTCTACTGGACTGAATTTAGATTGGTTTTGAACTTGTGGATTTATTTGTAAATTTACAATTTAATAATATAAATAATGGAAAAATTCCAAACCCTTCTTCCATCTTACTTCACAGTTGCCGCCCCCCTTAAACAATGGCCACCCTTCTTCGATCCTTCTTCCTCAATTTCTCTTCCATCTCCTCGAATTAGACCCCCTCACATACACCATATCGAAGAGATTTCCACCTCCTTCATTTCCATACAGTTAGATCATCACCTAGAGGCCCGACCACCGAGCTTCACGCCCCCAAACTCAGGCCAAACGCAGCGACGCTGCCACCTCAGGGTGCGATCGCACCAAACGCAAGTGGGCCCCCTAGTGCGCCACTGGTTGCTCTCCGCCGTGGCAGCTCCTGATCGACCTGAAACTTGGTGGTCCGAGAGAAACCGACAACCCTAGTTCTGAACAATAAGCAATATCCACGGCCGAACTTCTGTAAAGAAGAAGAAGGTTAATACCTTAAGTTAATTATTAATTTAAGTATATTTATAATAATACCAATCTTGTTTTAATCGTAATTAATTCATATGAACTCAGAATAACGCAATTTCAGAAGCGTTGAGATCGTATTGACAAGATCTACATTCCTAGACTGAAACGGGACAATTCTGGACTGTTGAAATTTTTGGACTAAATCGTGAATGAATGTGAGATTTCTTACCTTTAGAATAATTAAATAATTTAATTATTGTTCGTGATGGTTTGAATCATATAGATCTGCGATGTGATGATATGGTTATATGTTCATATGTTGATGAATGATGCTTTATCTGTTTGTTTATTATTCTATTAACTGAGATCTGTATGTTAATGATAGATCAGTTGTTGAATCACACATTTTGATGTAATCTTCATATAAGTTCTCACCTTTATTTTCTTTTTTATTTTATTCCTTTCTTAAAGTTGAATCTTTTATTTTGATTTACAACATAAAAGAAAGTTGAATCTTTTATTTTGATTTACAACATAAAAGAAAGTTGAATCTTTTATTTTGATTTACCACATAAAAGAAAGTTGAATCTGTTATTTTGATTTACAACATAAAAGAAAGTTGAATCTGTTATTTTGATTTACAAAATAAAAGAAAGTTGAATCTTTTATTTTGATTTACAACATAAAAGAAAGTTGAATCTTTTATTTTGATTTACAACATAAAAGAAAGTTGAATCTTTTATTTTGATTTACAACATAAAAGAAAGTTTGAATCTTTTATTTTGATTTTTTTGATTTATTAAAATAAAAGAAAGCTTAGATCTTTTATTTTGATTTATAAGATAAATGAAGTTTAGATATTTTATTTTGATTCACAAAATAAAGTAAAGATGAGACCTTTTATGTTGATTCATGAAAGTTATACGCTAAATCATATGTTGTTGTTGTATGTGTTGACATGAAACGTGACCTCAAATTATATTTGTGTTGACATGAGAACTTCACACCAAATGACATATTGATTTTATATATCGTGATATTGAATTGGACATGTTAGTCGAAGAACAAAACTTAAAAAGGAAATTTTTACATTTACATTCGTAAATAGTATAGAACAAAACTTGATAAATTTTATTTACATTTTTCTATGTAAATAAAAGTAGGAATTTAACATTGAAGTTTTATTTACATTTTTCTATGTAAATAAAAGTAGGAATTTAACATTCAAAACCATATTTACATTTTTCTATGTAAATAAAAGTACAATGTAGCGATGAAACCTTATGTACATTTTTCTATGTAAATAAAAGAACAAAATTAGCGATGAAACCTTATTTACATTTCATAGGTAGACAAAAAGAACAAGTTTAGCGATTGAATTTTATTTACATTCCATATGTAGATAAAAAGAACAAATTTAGTTGTAAGTAAAAATTGTGATCATTAGAAAAAGATCAAATTTTGATCATTAGAAGATGAACAAAAATTTGATCATTAGAAAATGAACAAAATTTGGATCATTAGAAAATGTACAAAACTTGGATCATTAGAAAAGTACAAAATTTGATAATTGGGAAAAGAACAAAATTTGTGATGCTATTTTATTTACATTTATTTGTGTAAATGAAAAGAACGAACACCTTATTTTCATTGTTAAATAAATAAGAAATAGTAAAAGTTACATTTATTTACCTGTAGGGTAAATAAATAAGAAATGGAAAAAGTTATATTTATTTACATGTAGTGTAAATAAATAAGAAATAGAAAAAGGAAACTTTTATTTACATATAGAGTAAATAAATAAGAAAAAGGAAAAGTAACATTTATTTACTTTTAGGTAAATAAATAAGGAAAAGGAAAAGGAACTTTGTTTATAATTAGTTTAAATAAATTTGTATAGAAAAAGATCACATTCAATTACATTTTGTGTAAATCAATATAAAAAGGAAGAAGAATGTTTTATTCACATTTAGTGTAAATAAAACATAAATTCAAAAAGAGACATTTTATTCATATCTAGTGTTAATAAAATATGACAAAGAAAAGATTTACATATTTTGTTTGTATTTCTATGTGCAAACGAAACATAGGAAGGAATTATACTTTTTATTTGCAAAGTAATTGCAAATAAAAACATAGATACAAAGTACAGTATTATTTGAAATATAGTTACGGAGAAAAATATGAATTAGAAAGAGTGAAATTTTATTTACTTTTTAAATCTAAATAAAGACATAGAGAAAAGAAAGGTACGTTTTATTTATATGTTAAATATAAATAAGAGCAGAGAAATATAAAATAATATTTTTATCGTCATTTTAGATGCGATAAAAAGAATGGGTTTTTATAGTTGAAATCACCAAACGATATAATTATATATATATATAAATATAAAATTAAAACGAAACGCGTGCGGCAATTCGCGCATCGGCAATCGTAACTTTGAACGAATATACCGGAAGATCCGACCGTTGAATTTTCCCAAAATCGAAACCGTTAGGACCGCTTTGGGAAGAGCTTTCCAACGATATAAAATTTGTCAAAATCCTATGGTTAGATTTCGAGATATGTGAATCAAAATCTAGTAAAAACAGCTCCAGGGCAGCCCATTGACCCGAAGCGTCGTTTTATTATTTTGAGCTATTTTTAATAAATAAAAATAGCGATAAATAGTTATAAATAAATATGAAATGATTTAAATGATAATTATGCGACAATTATTTGAAAAGACCGAGTTTAACTCATTTCAAATAATTGCATGACGATTAAATCAAAGATATAAGAAGACGATGGTTGAAGACCGGCGATCTTCATATCGAATGGACGACGACTACTGATGCTTTGGACTGACTTGCTCCCAGGATGGGGTTGAAGCAGTAGTTGTCCGGACGTATGTGTTGATTTTCCGGGTAAGCGAGAATGTAACATCCCACCTCCGCTAGGGTCACTGACAAAGGGAATGCACTAGTTTTGGAGGGGTATTATCGAGATAACATCACTGAATTATCACAAGACAGAACATTAATAAAAAAAAATTTAAGTAAACAACGGAAGAATTTATGAGCAAAACAGAACTTCATTTTATTCCAAAATAAACCATGTCTCTTACAAGCATTTCAAATAGCTTCATTACAACTGTCTTGTAATAATAGCCAAAGAAGCAATAACTTAAAAACAGAAAAACAGCTTATTCCCCAAGTGCAGTAAAAAGAAGCAGCCATAGCAAACCGTACATGTTGAGCCAAAGCAAGTGATATCCAAGCTAAGAGCTAGTGTTTCCTCCCTGAGAACCTGGGGGGGGGGGGGGACGAAAGAAAAAGAGGCAAAAGGAAAAAGGGTCAGTCATAAAGACTGAGTAAGTCCTAGTGACTTTCAGTGTAAAAACGGTTAAAACAACATGTCATGTATGAACTGGAACTAAACTTAAGAATGGTGTCAAGGTGAACAAGATAGACTAAGGTGATCAGGATAAGTCAAGGCAAGTCAAGTAAAGCATCACATGTTCGGGATTCGTTGCATCGACTGTACTAGTATACTAAGCCCATATCACAAGTTAATCACGAAATAAATCCCACAGCCCAATATCATGAAATGACCCTGAAACGGGGTCTGACCCAAGTACGGGGTCCTACGGAGCGATTATCTAGTCGATCGGCTCCCTACAAGTTCTAGCTCGTCAAGTGTCCGTGTCATACGGCTAATCACGAATGTAGTCACCTGTGCTGGGTCCACCTTCGGGAGTATCAGCCCTAGGGTGTCAACCCCTGACACGATTCAAGATGCACAGATAAATCTACGGATACCCAGTGCCTGCCCCGGAATACGTGCACGACCGTAGCCCACCGAACATGCACCGGCGTACCCCACTGCCGCCGTTCACCTCTTACAATCAGCCCAGTAATCGTGCCCCACCCGGCCTAGCCCCAGAGTACCTTGATACATCTAGAGGGTTACTACTGAAAGGGGTCGTGTCTAGGGTTTTGCCTAACAGATTAGGTCATGTAATTCGTGACCTAACCCGCCTAACCGATTAAGTCATGTGATTCGTGACCTAATCCTTTTCCAGTCTAGTCGTGTCAAGATGGTTAAGTATGTCATTTAAATTCATGACTTAACCCGCCTACGTGTCATATCAAGTTGGCTAAGCGTTGTCGTTTCAAGTTCATGACTTAGCCCTACAAATCGTGTTCAAGTTGGTTAAGTTGTCTTTTCATGTTCATGACTTAACCCTAACTGGCATTAATTGATTCGTTAATGCACCGAACCACTCACATTGGATCCTATTGTTCGTAGCCACTGGATTTGCCGGGCTGTTCCGGGCAGGTTTACGCTACGAACTCAACCCAACCTCGGGTTTCAAGCGCGATGTGACCAACTACCCACATTGGATCCTATTGTTTGTAGCAACTGGATTTGCCGGGCGGTTCCAGGCAGGTTTACACTACAAACTCAACCCAACCTCGAGTTGGCCACTTTCTTGTTTTCTAAAGTCATGCCCATGTTCTTATCAGATTCGTGCTATTTTCATAGCATGTTCATATGTCTATTTCGTGCCAAACTAAGGCATGTTTCAAGTCAAGTTATGGCATGTTCAAGTCGAGTTTTCGTGCCATATTTCATGTTCTACTTATGCCAAATTCCACGGTTTATGATTATAATCAATTCAAGTTTTGCCTATTCTACCCAATCGTATCCCCAACATATATAAACGTACATCATTCACAAGCATAAACAATTCAAGAGATAGAGGGGAATAACACCAGACATGTGATAGGCATACGTGACAATTCCAACATTACTTGCATAATAAACAGGCTATAACATATCACATAGTTTCAATACTAGCATGATGATAACTTGGCATAGTAATGGTTCCAACTTAGTTCAACATGATGAATTCAACTTTATATCCTAGGCATAATAATCATTTCAGGCATAATAATTATTTTATTACAAACATGAAACATTAAAGGCATGGTAATTCTAATAGGCATAGTGGATTCCAATTTAGTATTTTTAGCATAATGATTCTCATCTAGCATTATAAACATAATGATTCCAACTTTTCATCATGATCTAGCAATTCCCAATTTGTCATTAGCATGATAGGTATATTAACATCACAGGCATAGTTCCATTAATAGGCATGGTTTAATCAACATGAGGATTTCAATGAACATAATGATTCCATGGACATGTATTTGTTCAACTTGCAATAAAATTAAGCCCAAGTGATTCATAACAACATCAACATCATGATAAGTTTAACTTGCAACATTGCAATATTCCCAAATTTTGATTCAAAGTTAAACAATATAAACATGGATTAATAATAGTTCCTAAATCCGGTTTCAGTTCATAGCATGTCCATGTTATTTCAGCGTTTTTGCCTAAAAAGTGACATAGAACTTACAATATGAAGCAAGCAATCCAAATCAAAACTTTAAATCAAATAGCCCCAAATCTGTTGTCTAAAGCGTCGTAGTTGTTGTAGCTTCTAGTTGTAGCCTTCAAGAATCGTCCTTCGTCTTCTTTAAATTTTTTGTTCTTTGTATTTTTAATTTAGAGTTCTAGGTTTAATGGCGGCTGCATGAGTGCTAAAATGAAATAGTATGATTTAGGCTAGGTCTTAGGGTCTTTTTATAGTTGTAGGAAATTGATTTCAGCCTTTAGATTAACCCTAGAATGGGTCTGAGCCATCCAAAATCGTCACAAGCCCCTAAAACAAGACCCAGGAGCCAAAACAGGTGCACTAGAAAAACTGGTCCGACCGGGGGGGGGGGGGTCGACCCCTGGGTCGACATGGGTGTCGACCGATTGGGGTGGGTCGACACTGGTGTCGACCCCTGTGTCGACCCTGCCTGGGCGGGAAAATTCCCGCCCATTCTGCTTTGGTTGTAATTTAAATCTGAATTCGAATTTAAACTGTTTTTGGGCTTGGAATTTTCTGAAAACTTCATTGGGCCATAACTTGGTCATATGGACTCCGTTTTTCGAAAACTCGGACTCTATTTCGCGTATTTTTCCGAGACGAACGCAATAGCGCAACCCGTTTTCCCTGATTTAGATTTTAATATTTAATTCTTCCTTGATCCTTGTCTTAACACATTGTTAAAATATGGGTTGTTACATTCTCCCCTCCTTAAAGGATTTCGTCCCCGAAATCTCCAAGTTAGGGAGGATGTGTCCTGCCATCCAATCATCCATCTACTCAAAACATCATCCACAAGCAACCATGGTCCTTAAAAGACTTCTAATGTTTTATGAACACATGCAAAGAGTGTGTGTATATGTTCCTTAGCTAATGCTAATGATCAGGCCTGATTGATCTTCTAAATGCAGAATATGTTTAGTGAAATGAATCCAATATGTATGCAAAATTTTCCTATTATAATTCATAATTTCTACATGAGTGCACAAACATTCAATCATATGCAACAACCAAATGATAGTACAACCAAGTTTCCAAAATAAATACTCATGCATATGCAAGTATGAAACTGTGACTGAGCCGATCTAGTGCCTAATGTGTATTCATGCATCCACGAGCAACCACTTGCGACCACTTGCAACCATTTCGCAATCATAACATGTTTCAATTACATGTTTACATCCAAAAAGATTCTACCTATGGTTCTCAAGATAGGATCGAGGAGATAACAAGATAAAACAAAGCATCTAGAAAAAGAAGTTAACGATGTACCCCCAGAAGGTCCGGTCTGCTTTTTAGGCTAGTCCTTGCTGATATGTCCAGTCTCCCCACAATGAAAACATTCACCTTGCTTTCTCTTCCACTTTCTACAACCCTTGGCTATGTGCCCTTCCGTACCACAGAAATTGCATTTCCTTTTATCATGTGAGTTGTCGTTCTTGCCTCCTTTCTCGGGGTCTACCTTCTTATTCTGGGAATCGTTGGGCTTGACCTCTTTCTTGCCCTTCTTATCTTCCTCATACAGTAGGGCCATATCCACCAAGCTTTCAAAGGTCGCCCCCATGGGCACATGAAACATGGCCAAACCATGTAGTGGCTCGTTCAAGCCTCGTGCAAAACGTAGCGCCTTTTTCTGAGGAGTGTTGACCAACTCCAATCCGAAGCGAGCAAGCTGATTGAAACGGTTCACGTATTCTTTAACTGTCATATTTCCTTGTTTAAGGGCCAGAAATCGGTTCATTTGGAGACTCTCCTCTGCCGATGACAAGAACTTAAGCCCAAATCTCCCTCTAAAGTTCTCCTAAGTCTCAATGGGCCTAGTAGCGTTGGTGACTTCCCACCAATAAGAAGCTTCCTCTTTCATGAGCCACGCCGCCAACTGTACTTTCCTATTGTCCTCTACCTCAAAGATAACAAACAAGTCTTCGGTTTCCTTCAACCAATTCCGTGCCTCAACAAAAGTCTCAGTTCCTAGGAAATCCTTTCCGCCCATGGCCTTAAAGTCCTTGCATATCTTTGAAAAAGCAGTTTCTCGCGGAGGTTGAGGAGGATGAGGAGGAGGATTGGCTGGGCCTGCCACATTAGCTCGAGCCTCGAGGAAACGACGAAACCAAGTGGGTATATTGACCCCCTCGGGAAGATTAAGGTCATCGGCCATGATAAGCTGAAAACGAAAAAGGAAAAGATTCAAACGAGGAAACAAAGATAGTACTAATGGCTTTGGGGACTATGCCTTTTAATCAAAACAAAATTTTCTTGAAAAATTGCTTCTTTGTAAATGGTTCTGAAAAAAAATTCAAAAGGTTTTCAAAACTTTTGCCCAGCCTTGGTAACCTTCTGCTCTGATACCAAGTGTAACATCCCACCTCCGCTAGGGTCACTCACAAAGGGAATGCACTAGTTTTGGAGGGGTATTATCGAGATAACATCACATAATTATCACAAGACAGAACATTAATAAAAAAAAATTAAGTAAAAAGCGGAAGAATTTATGAGCAAAACAGAACTTCATTTTATTCCAAAATAAACCATGTCTCTTACAAACATTTCAAATAGCTTCATTACAACTGTCTTGTAATAATAGCCAAAGAAGCAATAACCTAGAAACAGAAAAACAGCTTATTCCCCAAGTGCAGTAAAAAGAAGCAGCCATAGCAAACCGTACATGCTGAGCCAAAGCAAGTGATATCCAAGCTAAGAGCTAGTGTTTCCTCCCTGAGAACCTTGGGGGGGGGGACGAAAGAAAAAGAGGCGAAAGGAAAAAGGGTCAGTCATAAAGACTGAGTAAGTCCTAGTGACTTTCAGTGTAAAAACGGTTAAAACAACATGTCATGTATGAACTGGAACTAAACTTAAGAATGGTGTCAAGGTGAACAAGATAGACTAAGGTGATCAGGATAAGTCAAGACAAGTCAAGTAAAGCATCACATGTTCGAGATTCGTTGCATCGTCTGTACTAGTATACTAAGCCCATATCACAAGTTAATCACGAAATAAATCCCACGGCCCAATATCATGAAATGACCCTGAAACGGGGTCTAACCCAAGTACGGGGCCCTACGGAGCGATTATCTAGTCGATCGGCTGCCTACAAGTTCTAGCTCGTCAAGTGTCCGTGTCATACGGCTAATCACGAATGTAGTCACCTGTGCTGGGTCCACCTTCGGGTGTATCAGCCCTAGGGTGTCAACCCCTGACACGATTCAAGATGCACAGATAAATCTATGGATACCCAGTGCCTGCCCCGGAATACGTGCACGACCGTAGCCCACCGAACCTGCACCGGCGTACCCTACTGCCGTCGTTCACCTCTTACAATCAGCCCATAATCGTGCCCCACCTGGCCTAGCCCCAGGGTACCTTGATACATCTAGAGGGTTACTGCTGAAAGGGGTCGTGTCTAGGGTTTCGCCTAACAGATTAGGTCATGTAATCGTGACCTAACCCGCCTAACCGATTAAGTCATGTGATTCGTGACCTAATCCTTTTCCAGTCTAGTCGTGTCAAGATGGTTAAGTATGTCATTTAAATTCGTGACTTAACCCGCCTACGTGTCATATCAAGTTGGCTAAGTGTTGTCGTTTCAAGTTCATGACTTAGCCCTACAAATCGTGTTCAAGTTGGTTAAGTTGTCTTTTCATGTTCATGACTTAATCCTAATTGGCATTAATTGATTCGTTAATGCACCGAACCACTCACATTGGATCCTATTGTTCGTAGCCACTGGATTTGCCGGGCGGTTCCGGGCAGGTTTACGCTACGAACTCAACCCAACCTCGGGTTTCAAGCGCGATGTGACCAACTACCCATATTGGATCCTATTTTTTGTAGCAACTGGATTTGCCGGGCGGTTCCGGGCAGGTTTACACTACAAACTCAACCCAACCTCGAGTTGGCCACTTTCTTGTTTTCTAAAGTCATGCCCATGTTCTTATCAGATTCGTGTTATTTTCATAGCATGTTCATATGTCAATTTCGTGCCCAACAAAGGCATGTTTCAAGTCAAGTTATGGCATGTTCAAGTCGAGTTTTCGTGCCATATTTCATGTTCTACTTATGCCAAATTCCACGGTTTATGATTATAATCAATTCAAGTTTTGCCTATTCTACCCAATCGTATCCCCAACGTGTATAAACGTACATCGTTCACAAGGATAAACAATTCAAGAGATAGAGGGGAATAACTCCAGACATGTGATAGGCATACGTGACAATTCCAACATTACTTGCATAATAAACAAGCTATAACATATCACATAGTTTCAATACTAGCATGATGATAACTTGGCATAGTAATGGTTCCAACTTAGTTCAACATGATGAATTCAACTTTACATCCTAGGCATAATAATCATTTCGGGCATAATAACAATTTTATTACAAACATGAAACATTAAAGGCATGGTAATTCTAATAGGCATAGTGGATTCCAATTTAGTATTTTTAGCATAATGATTCTCATCTAGCATTATAAACATAATGATTCCAACTTTTCATCATGATCTAGCAATTCCCAATTTGTCATTAGCATGATAGGTATATTAACATCACAGGCATAGTTCCATTAATAGGCATGGTTTAATCAACATGAGGATTTCAATGAACATAATGATTCCATGGACATGTATTTGTTCAACTTGCAATAAAATTAAGCCCAAGTGATTCATAACAACATCAACATCATGATAAGTTTAACTTGCAACATAGCAATATTCCCAAATTTTGATTCAAAGTTAAACAATATAAACATGGATTAATAATAGTTCCTAAATCCGGTTTTAATTCATAGCATATCCATGTTATTTCAGCGTTTTTGCCTAAAAAGTGTCATAGAACTTACAATATGAAGCAAGCAATCCAAATCAAAACTTTAAATCAAATAGCCCCAAATCCGTTGTCTAAAGCGTCGTAGTTGTTGTAGCTTCTAGTTGTAGCCTTCAAGAATCGTCCTTCGTCTCCTTTAATTTTTTTGTTCTTTGTATTTTTAATTTAGAGTTCTAGGTTTAATGGCGGCTGCATGAGTGCTAAAATGAAATAGTATGATTTAGGCTAGGTCTTAGGGTCTTTTTATAGTTGTAGGAAATTGATTTCAGCCTTTATATTAACCCTAGAATGGGTCTGAGCCATCCAAAATCGTCACAAGCCCCTAAAACAAGACCCAGGAGTCAAAACAGGTGCACCAGAAAAACTGGTCCGACCGCGGGGGGGGGGGGGTCGACCCCTGCGTCGACATGGGTGTCGACCCATGGGTCGACATGGGTGTCGACCCATTGGGGGGGGGTCGACACTGGTGTCGACCCCTGTGTCGACCCTGCCTGGGCGGGAAAATTCCCGCCCATTCTGACTTGGTTGTAATTTAAATCTGAATTCGAATTTAAACTGTTTTTGGGCTTGGAATTTTCTGAAAACTTCATTGGGCCATAACTTGGTCATACGGACTCCGTTTTTCGAAAACTCGGACTCTATTTCGCGTATTTTTCCGAGACGAATGCAATGGCGCAACCCGTTTTCCCTGATTTAGATTTTAATATTTAATTCTGCCTTGATCCTTGTCTTAACACGTTGTTAAAATACAGGTTGTTGCAGAGAACCTCTCAGGTGTCTCCGGTTTCGTTCAGACCCAGAACGGACTTGTAAATGGATGCGTGTATGACATTGGAATTCATTCCATGTAATTAAATAAATTCATATTAATATATGTCTGTTTGGTGGTGGATAATTTATTCTCTGCTTAACACCTTAATATATAGTAATTGTTATCGATCGCATGGCGTGAATTGTCAATGTGGCACGCCAAGATGCAATGATCGAGGCTTTTGTTGAAAAGCAGGCCTTGTGGTTGATGATCAAAGCATAGCCTGTTTAGGCATAGCTTTGAGTATAGTGTGACTTCGCGAGCCTCACACCCCGATATGAGTCAAAAATGGGATATGGACCGTAGGTGTAACACCCCGTATTTTCTGTGAACGTACAAGTAACAAATCAGAGAATAATTAAATAATAAAATAAGAATCAAGGGAAATGGGTTGCGCCATTGCGTTCGTCTCGAAATTCTGCTTGGAAACGAGTCCGAGTTTTCGAGAAGCGGAGTCCGTATGAGGGAGATATGGCCCTCCGAAGTTTCAGAGAATTTCAGAATTGAAAACAGCTCGAAAATTCGAATTCAAATTCGAATTCAAAATCCAATAACAGGCTGGGCGGGAAAATTCCCGCCCATGGACCAGGTCAACCTGGGGGTCGACCGTAGTGTCGACCTCCAAGGAGCCAGGTCGACCATAGTGTCGACCTGGGGGTCGACCTGCTCCCGAAACCCACTTTCTGAACCTAATGCATTCTGATGTATTTAGACTCGTTTTCTGTCTAGATTCGTCTGCCTAATCCTATATAAACAGCCCTCTAGCCTCATTTTCTCTACACAAATTCATTCTGTCTATACTTCGTCTTTGTTCTAACTAAAAATAAAAATGGCGTCGCTACCCTGCTGGAATCAAAACTTGGACTGATGCATCTTCTTCCAACTTGAATTGAATTAAAAGCTAAATCAAATCTCAAATCAAAGTTTAGAACTTCAACAACAATTAAAGAAGAGTAATTCAGCCTTTCTGCATCAACACTAGTTTATTTCCTTTCTTAAACCACAAAAGGAAAGTACAGTTATTTTCCGCTATAAACTGTAATTATGATTGTGACATGAATTGTAAATCTGAATTTGAGGTTATGTATGTTTTGTTCTGTTTAGATATATCTTATTCTGTATCTCTTTCTTCTTTCTATTCTATAGCCAGGCTACCACGAGCCTGAGCCAAATCTCATAAGAGATTAACGCACGAACGTTAAAATGTTTAGGACAAATAATGAATGATGCATAATTGGACAGGAATAATTCGAGGACATGACATAAAATCTGAGGCATATAATTGGACATGTGGCATATTTAACATATGACTTGAGATTGAGGCATAAAATATATTGGACTTATGACTTGGGATTCGGGGTGTAGATTTAACCATAAACATGAAACTAATTTAGATACATAGTACATGTTGTAATCTAGGTCTGTAGTTAATTTGAGAAATAAACATATGTTAGATCTATATCTGTTCATACTAGGTACGATAATCTGTGATTTGGGAGAAGGGGAATTATAGGACAACTTGAAACTTGGGGGCATAATGCATGTTTTAAATCAAGGTCTGATGTTAGAGTTCAAAGATAATTTACAACATGAATGATAATACATGTTGAGGACATACTACATGTTATAGTTTAAAAATCTAGATTTTTGGACATATTCTTTTATGTAAAAATTCATGACTTGAAAAAGGGATATGTGACTTAGGCGTAATGACCTATACAAAATAGGATAACTATTAATGTGAATGCGCCTAAATAAGGGTGTTTTTTTTGGATATCTGGCATCATAGGCTATAATTTGGCATAATTCATATTATTTATCGTGATTTATGGAGAATATTCTGTACTGTGTAATGTTTAATTAGGAGCATATGTGGCAAGTGAGTTTAGGCTAAATTTATGATTAGGCAAGATATGATATATATAATCTGCTAAATCTGTTATCTACTAAATCTGTTATATTGCCTAATCTGCTAGTTCTGTTATATTGCCTAAACTGCTAATTAGATTGAATTGCCTAATCTGCTAATTATGTTAAATTGCCTTATCTGCTAAATCTGCTAAATAACCTAATCTGCAAGATCTGTTATCTGTTTAATCTGTTGAATGACGTAATCTGTTGGAATTGAAATGCTGAAAGTTGAAGTATGTGAATCTGTAGGCTTGATTTAAAATTAAGCAAAACTTGTTAATAGAAACTCGAATAATCTGCTATAACTTGTACAGAAGTTTAATCTGTTAAATAAATAGAATTAGTTGGATATCTAAAAAATCTGTATTGGAATGAATTGGCTATGACACGAGGTTAGACTCTGTTTGCGGTAGAAGCCTACCCGAAACCAACCGGCTTAACCAGCAACCGCAAACTGTCAGTTTAATGTGAGAGGTCGTACGCATAACTAAAATATGCTTAGACACGAGGTTACGTCTGGCTTGTGGCAGAAGTCTGCCCGGAACCGCCCGACATATCTAGCGGCCACAAGCTACCGACCTAATGTGAGAGGTCTGTGCATTAATATTTAATTAATGCAAATCTGGGATAAATATGATGTCTAAAACGTGTTGGGTGGATAGGGTTAAACCAATTGGACTAATGAATTTAACAAACCCGTTTCGTGAATCTGTAGGCCCAATTACAAAGTTAGACAAATCTGTAAATCTGTTAAATCCGTATATCTGATGCGTTAGTCTGAAAACTTGTCTGATTTGTGAACTACTTGATCTAAACTCTGTATGTCTGAACTTGTAAACAAATTAATCTGAAATCTGTTAGTCTGGGGACACAAGGTTAGGAGGGGAATTACTTGTGTCATCTGTTTTTTGGGACCCATATTAGTCAGTAACCCTTTCTGGTATCAAAACTTTGACCCAACAGTAAGTAGGGTCCGGGCATGCTTAGTGAACTAATTATAAGCGGTTCATTCTGATAATGGCGAGGGGTATTGATGGTGCGTTCCAACCGGGTCATGTGCATGCATGGATCTCGGTCTGCCTCTGAGGATGTAAGACACCGTGACATCTGTAAATAGGTCTGTGCCAATTGGTTGTCACTTTAGGGAGTGATACACCCCATTGTGGAGCCGACATAGGGTATTTATGTATTAGGGAGCCGATCGCTTGGGATAGGGTTTTAGGGTACACTTAGTTCTATCTGTTTCTGTTGGTACCGTCTGTTTCTGTTGGGTGGCAACACCTGTCTGTTTCTGCGTGGTACCGTCTATTCGGGTGGTAAAGGACTATTTACTAGTGTACACCTAATTCTACATTCTGTTTCCATAGGGATTAATATGTTTTTTCTGTACTCTCTGTTCGGGTAGTAAAGGCCCATTATTAGCATTCTGTTTCTGTCTATCTCTGTTCGGGTAGTAAAGGCCCATTATTAGCATTCTGTTCCTGTCTGTTCGGGTGGTAAAGGCCCATTATTAGCGTTCTGTTTCTGTGGAAATTATTCTATTCCCGTTTCTGCTTCAGTTTAGACATTAGGGTGACACCTAATCTTGTTATACTAGTATTAGTGCAGAGAAATGAAAACTAATATTATTCTGTTCCTTCTGTTTAACCTAAGTACATCTGCTGCTCTTGTTAGTGTTATCTCTCATCCAGTTTTATTTGCATGCCATGATTATTATTATTTGTTCATATGCTGAAAGTCACTGGACTTGCCAGACTTTATGTCTGACCTTGCTTGTTTTCGCCCCTTTTTCTTCCGTTTCCCCCCAGGTTTTCCAAGGAGGGAACACTTTAGCTTGATCCGGATTTCTTCCGCTTGAAGTACTTAGAGTGCTTAAAGTATGGCTTGACTCCTTATGGCAGCTACTGTGGGGATTATAATTTTAAAGTTTTGTACTCTGATGATTTTCTGAACAAGACTGATATTTATGTACTTGAGTTTTGGTAAAGATGTAACCAAACCGATTTCTGTTTTATGCGGTAATAAAGATATAATTTCTCAAGTATTGTTTATCTGTCTTGTAAATTTCTGTTCTGTCTACTAAAACGCTCCACTAAAGTTAAGGCATTCCCTTTGTGAGTGACCTTAACGGAGGTGGGGTGTTACACTTGGTATTAGAGCTGAAGGTTACCAGATTTAATAAAAAGTTTTTGAAAACTATTTTCAAAAAGGTTTTAAAAGGAATTATTTTCAAAAACAAAGTTTATTTTGAAAAACATAATCCCCAAAAAAGCCATATATCTATCTTTTCCGTTCTCCGTTTTAAATCTTTTTCTTTCATTCCAGCATGTCTGGGAATCTTAACTTTCTAGAGGGCGTGCCAATACCTGGCTGGTTCAGGAGGTACTTAGAGGCTAGGGCCAACGATGCAGGCCCAGCAGATATTCCTCCTCCAGCTGCAACGATTCCTCCTCCTCCGCCCCCTCCTCGCGCAATTGCTTTTTCAAAGATCTGTAAAGATTTTAGGGCCATGGGTGGAAAGGATTTCAAGGGAACTGAATCATTCGTAGAAGCAAGGAACTGGCTCAAAGAAACCGAGGATCTGTTCGTTATTTTCGAGGTGGACGATAGGCAGAAGGTACAATTGGCGGTATGGTTGCTCAAGGACGAAGCTTCCTACTGGTGGGAAGTCACTAACGCCGAGAGACCGATTGAAACATGGATGGATTTCAGAACATGGTTTGAGACGAAATTCCTCTCGCAAGCTGAACGAAGTCTACAACTTGAAAAGTTCTTATCTCTTAAGCAAGGAAGTATGATGGTCAAGGAATATGTCAACCAGTTCAACCAACTGGCTAGGTTCGGGCTAGATTTAGTCAACACCCAGCATAAATAGGCTCTCCGCTTTGTTAAAGGATTGAACGAGCCACTGCACAGCCTAGCCATGACCCATGTACCCATGGGAGCGACTTACGAGAGATTGGTGGATATGGCACTACTGCACGAGGTAGACAACGGCAAGAAAGAGGCAAAGAAGGAAGAATCACAGAACAAGAAAGCATGGCCCAAAAAGGAAACACAAAAGAAGGGTGAAAAGTCTGAAGATAAGAAGGAGAAAAAGTGCTTTACTTGTGGAAGCTCGACTCATCTGAACAAGGATTGCAGAAAAAGAAAGGGCACTTGCTTCAACTGTGGTGAGATGGGACACTTCACAAGGGACTGTCCGAAGAAACGAGGGCAAGGGCAGAGGGCAGGACCAACTTATGGAAGGCAGGCGAACACTCTCGAGGATAGTGGATATGATAGAAATATGAAAACTTTATGTAGGAGGTTTAATTTCTTTATCTGATTTTTGGGTTAAAACTCTTTTCTGATTCTGGCATTTCAATTCTGTAATCGATACTCTGCACTTGAATACTAGTATTGTTTCTGATTCCGCTGTAGACAAAAACCCATAAGGGTTATGACTCATCTAAGCGTGGTAAGTTGGGTATCTGTGTTGAGCGTTAAGTTGACTATGACGCATACATTCTAGGTTTTTATCATGCTTAGTTTCCTAAGAATCATTTAGTAATCTGTTCTGTACCGGTAATCTGTAAATATCCGAATATTTCTGATAAGGTTGAGATTTCCAGTTTTGACATTGTCTAAAGAGGGTAATCCTCTGGGTATCAATCTGATGTTGATTTCGGTCTTCGTGGTTGATACTTAGGGGAATTTGTCTCTCAACCAAGGTCTAATGGAAACCAAGTTTTTGTTTATCTGCACCCGCTCCCTTCACTCGATTGTATCCTATCAATCGAGTCTTCGACCTATAGATAGGAATCCTATGGATGTAAACATGTGTTTGAGACATGTTATGTTTGATGGTTGCAAGTGGATGCAAGTGGTTGCTAGTGGTTGCTCGGGGATGCATATACACACACTAGGCACTAGATCGGCTTGAATACACTCTCATACTGCATATGGATATGTGAGCATTTTCAATTTCTGTGGATGCAAAATGATTGACTCGTCACATGGATGTTGCATATGAATGAATGGTTGTCACTCATATAGGAATGATATGTATCAAATAGGAGAATTGAATACATGTTGGACTCATGGCACTGACATAATTCGCATTAAGGAGGTCAACTGAATAAGTGGACCGCCTGATCTTTGCATTAGATAAGGAACATATACACACACACACTTTTGCATATGTTCATACAACATTAGAAGTTTTCTAAGGACAATGGATGCTTGTGGATGATGGTTGAGTAGATGGATGACTGGATGGTAGGACACATCTTCTTAACTTGAAGATTTCGGGGACGAAATCCTTCAAGGAGGGGAGAATGTAACACCCCGTATTTTCTGTGAATGTATAAGTAACAAATCAGAGAATAATTAAATTATAAAATAAGAATCAAGGGAAACGGGTTGGGCCATTGCGTTCGTCTCGAAATTCTGCTTGGAAATGAGTCCGAGTTTTTGAGAAACGGAGTCTATATGAGGGAGATATGGCCCTCCGAAGTTTCAGAGAATTTCATAATCGAAAAAGCTCAAAAATTCGAATTCAAAATCCCAGAACAGGCTGGGTGGGAAAATTCCCGCCCATGGACCAGGTCGACCTGGGGGTCGACCATAGTGTCGACCTCCCAGGAGCCAGGTCGACCATAGTGTCGACCTGGGGGTCGACCTGGCCAGACCAGGTCGACCATAGTGTCGACCTAGGGGTCGACCTGCTCCCGAAACCCACTTTCTGAACCTGATGCATTCTGATGTATTTAGACTCGTTTTCTGTCTAGATTCGTCCGCCTAATCCTATATAAATAGCCCCCTAGCCTCATTTTCTCTACACAATTTCATTCTGTCTATACTCCGTCTCTGTTCTAACTAAAAATAAAAATGGCATTGCTACCCTGCTGGAATCAAAACTTGGACTGATGCATCTTCTTCCAACCTGAATTGAATTAAAAGCTAAATCAAATCTCAAATCAAAGTTTAGAGCTACAACAATAATTAAAGAAGAGTAATTCAGCCTTTCTGCATCAACACTAGTTTATTTTCTTTCTTAAACCACGAAAGGCAAGTACAGTTATTTTCCGCTATAAACTGTAATTATGATTGTGACATGAATTGTAAATCTGAATTTGAGGTTATGTCTGTTCTGTTCTTTTAAGATCTATCTTATTCTGTATCTCTTTCTTCTTTCTGTTCTATAGCCAGGCTACCACGAGCCTGAGCCAAATCTCATAAGAGATTAACACACGAACGTTAAAATGTTTGGGACAAATAACGAATGATGCATAATTGGACAAGACTGATTCGAGGATATGACATAAAATCTAAGGCATATAATTGGACATGTAGCATATTTAACATATGACTTGAGATTGAGGCATAAAATATATTGGACTTATGACTTGGGATTCGGGGCGTAGATTTAACCGTAAACATGAAACTAATTTAGATACATAGTACATGTTGTAATCTAGATCTGTAGTTAATTTGAGAAATAAACATATGTTAGATCTATATCAATTCATACTAGGTACGATAATCTGTGATTTGGGAGAAGGGGAATTATAGGACAACTTGAAACTTGGGGGCATAATGCATGTTTTAAATCAAGGTCTGATGTTAGAGTTTAAAGATAATTTACAACATGAATGACAATGCGTGTTGAGGACATACTACATGTTATAGTTTAAAAATCTAGATTCTTGGAAATATTCTTTTATGTAAAAATTCATGACTTGAAAAAGGGATATGTGACTTAGGCATAAAGACCTATACAAAATAGGATAACTATTAATGTGAATGCGCCTAAATAAGTTTTTTTTTTTGGATATCTGGCATCATAGGCTATAATTTTGCATAACTCATATTATTTATCATGATTTATGGAAAATATTCTGTACTGTATAATGTTTAATTAGGAGCATATGTGGCAAGTGAGTTTAGGCTAAATTTATGATTAGGCAAGATATGACATATATAATATGCTAAATCTGTTACATTTCCTAATCTGCTAGTTCTGTTATATTGCCTAAACTGCTAATTAGATTGAATTGCCTAATCTTCTAATTATGTTAAATTGCTTTATCTGCTAAATAGCCTAATATGCAAGATCTGTTATCTGTTTAATCTGTTGAATGACGTAATCTATTGGAACTGAAATGCGAAATTTGAAGTATGTGAATCTGTAGGCTTGATTTAAAATTGAGCAAAACTTGTTAATAGAACCTCGAATAATCTGCTGTAACTTGTACAGAAGTTTAATCTGTTAAATAAATAGCATTAGTCGGATATCTGAAAAATCTATATTGGAATGAATTGGCTATGACACGAGGTTAGACTCTATTTGCGGTAGAAGCCTGCCCGGAACCAACCGGCTTAACCAGCAACCGCAAACTGTCAGTCTAATGTGAGAGGTCGTAGGCATAACTAAAATATGCTTAGACACGAGGTTAGGTCTGGCTTGTGCCAGAAGTCCGCCCGGAACCACCCGACATATCCAACGGCCACAAGCTACCGACCTAATGTGAGAGGTCTGTGCATTAATATTTAATTAATGCAAATCTGGGATAAATATGATGTCTAAAACGTGTTGGATAGGGTTAAACCAATTGGACTAATGAATTTAACAAACCCGTTTCGTGAATCTATAGGCCCAATTACAAAGTTAGACAAATCTGTAAATCTGTTAAATCCGTATATCTGATCCGTTAGTCTGAAAACTTGTCTGATCTGTGAACTAGTTGATCTGAACTCTGTATGTCTAAACTTGTAAACAGATTAATCTGAAATCTGTTAGTCTGGGGACACAAGGTTAGGAGGGGATTTACTTGTGTCATCTGTTGTTTGGGATCCATATTAGTCAGTAACCCTTTTTGGTATCAAAACTTTGACCCAATAGTAAGTAGGGTCCGGGCACGCTTACTGAACTAATTATAAGTGGTTCATTCTGATAATGGCGAGGGGTGTTGATGGTGCGTTCCAATCGGGTCATGTGCGTGCATGGATCCCGGTCTGCCTCTGAGGATGTAAGACGTTGTGACATCTGTAAATAGGTCTGCGCCGATTGGTTGTCACATTAGGGAGCGATACACCCTGTTGTGTAGCCGACACAGGGTATTTATGTATTAGGGATCCGATCGCTTGGGGTAGGGTTTTAGGGTACACTTAGTTCTGTCTGTTTCTGTTGGTACCGTCTGTTTCTATTGGGTGGCAACACCTGTCTGTTTCTGCGTGGTACCGTCTGTTCGGGTGGTAAAGGCCCATTTACTAGTGTACACCTAATTCTACATTCTGTTTCCGTAGGGATTTATCTGTTTTTTTCTGTACTCTCTGTTTGGGTAGTAAAGGCCCATTATTAGCATTCCGTTCCAGTCTGTCTCTGTTCGGGTAGTAAAGGCCCATTATTAGCATTCTATTCCTGTCTGTTCGGGTGGTAAAGGCCCATTATTAGCGTTATGTTTCTGTGGAAATTATTCTGTTCCCATTTCCGCTTCAGTTTAGACATTAGGGTGACACCTAATCCTGTTATACTAGTATTAGTGCAGAGAAATGAAAAGTAATATTATTTTGTTCCTTCTGTTTAACCTAAGCACATCTGCTGCTCTTGTTACTGTTATCTCTCATCCAGTTTTATTTGCATGCTATGATTATTAATATCTGTTCATATGCTGAAATTCACTGGACTTGCCAGACTTTATGTCTGACTTTGCTTGTTTTCGCCCCTTTTTCTTCCATTTCCCCCCCAGGTTTTCCAAGGAGGGAACACTTTAGCTTGATCCGGATTTCTTCCGCTTGAAGTACT
Source organism: Allium sativum (assembly GCA_030737875.1). Classification (NCBI taxonomy): domain Eukaryota; kingdom Viridiplantae; phylum Streptophyta; class Magnoliopsida; order Asparagales; family Amaryllidaceae; genus Allium; species Allium sativum. Next base: position 19,250 of record JASFAX010001757.1, on the reverse strand, counting down.
TAGAGTGCTTAAAGTATAGCTTGACTCCTTATGGCAGCTTCTGTGGGGATTATGATTTCAAAGTTTTGTACTCTGATGATTTTCTGTACAAGACTGATATTTATGTACTTGAGTTTTTGGTAAAGATGTAACCAAAATGATTTCTGTTATCCGCGGTAATAAAGATATAATTTCTCAAGTATTGTTTATCTGTCTTGTAAATTTCTGTTCTGTCTACTAAAACGCTCCACAAAAGTTAAGGCATTCCCTTTGTGAGTGACCTTAACGGAGGTAGGGTGTTACAGTAGGGAGTGCACACGTTTCTTTCTAGCTAGGGGTTGTGTAAGTGCTAAAACTGGCTGACATTTTACTTATGTGGATGATGGATTGAGGTACCTCGGGTTTTATAGGTTGTTAGTGGCCATATCGAGGTCCAAAGGGACCGGAAAACGTGTGTTCAGGAATTGCCAATCCACTACCGTTAAGTGGGGACCGGCCCTACCGCATCCAAGGGTTCACTGCAGGGGATCCTGAGGCATTTGCTAGAGTGTCTCGAATCGGAGAGGACGATCCCAAGCCTTGATTTCATGACGAAACCAATTTCCAATACGACATTACGGTCTTGATTGTAAACTTATATACGGCGACATAGTAGGATGGGGTACTATGCCGTCTAGGATTGATACATTTATATTGAAGTATTTTAATACTGCTTAGACACTAATAATAATATAAAAATATTATTTTACACGTATTAAGCATGTTTGATCATCATAAGGGAAAACTCTATCCTCCCGTTTGCGTTGCATTGTGTGATAGGACTTGAGTCTTATGATGGTTTCATTTTTTGAAAAGCCATTTCGTTGTTTTTGTATAAACTTTATTAAATTATGCACTGGCAATCCAATGGAGTAAACCCGTTCCGCGTTAGCGGCGTGGTCCTGTGATTCGCCATATTGATAGTTAGTGTTGAAGGATTTCTCATACCAGTCCCATGACTGACTCGATGTTGTTTCACTTTGCAAACTCGGGTGCCCTCTCTTTACACGGGCAGCCAAGTGACAAGTTCTTAGGGAGGCATTTTCTGGATTGAAGACTGCGTGGAAGGAGAAGACGAAGACTCTCTTTTGTCTTTATCTTTTTCTTTAGAGACTTTATTCTATCTTATATTTTGATGTACTTCATGGAGTTTAGACCTATTTCCTTGGAAACTTATTTCCTTTGATTCAGACTTTTATTTTGCTAAGTTGTATCATGTAAACTGCGTACTCTGTGGTTCTGTTAATGTGATGTTTATGACTTATATCTTTTCTACTGCAATAATTATGTGTTATGATATTATCTGAGATCTGTTGTTGTTATAAATATGTTGTATTCCAAATGATTATCCTTACTTTCGGTCAACGGATGTTTGGGGTCATCACATGACCCGCGATTATCATCTTCCTCTTTACAAATTAAAATGCGAGTTCCAGTATTACTCAGTGGCCATTTTCGTGCTCCTCTTCTACCCCCATTTAACCTCAAACAATGTCCAACCGCCCTCCCTTCGCAAATGCTATCTTCGCGACACCATCATCTGAAGCTCGCCCTCTATCTTCTCATTGCGGCTTCACTACAAACAGTGACATTAATTGTGTCGAGATGCCCCAAAACTTTCCCAACCCATGCTACGTTCTCCTTGAATCAGAAATACATCATTAGACCCTTTCATTGATGCACCATCACCATAAAATCCTAAGCCCTAAGCTTAAAACACCACGCTGTTCAAGCAGGCAACTAAAATAAAACTGTCGAAACCCAAGACGGTGATCGCACCCTGTAAAACTTGGTATAATTGAAGCTCAAACGCACACGAACTCACAAACAAAACCATATGAATTTTTTATATTTTGATTTGCTATCGAATTATGAAATGAGGATTTTTGCTGTGAGGAAGATAATAGTGGCAGCGGATTTTATTTGACCAGCGAGTGAAAGGGTTTTGGTTTAGGAGAGGTTAGAATGATATTTATTGGATAGGTATAATATTTTTTATTCATTATTTTATAATTTTTGTTCTATCGTTGTTTCCATTCGTCAATTAAAATTTGTATCATCTCATATGATGTTCAATTTTGGTGAAACTAGACATACAGTTATGGTTAGATATTACGGACCCAATGAAACTTATTTCGTCGAAATCCAAATTCGTTTGCTCACATAGCATTATTTTGAAGTCAAATTATTAATCGGTTCATATTTAAGTTCGGCATGGTCAGAAAACAACTCCAATTGGCACAAAATTTGGAATCTAGTAATAATTAGTCATTACGGATTTTATAAAATTCATTTCATCGAAAACAGAGGTCGTTTGAAAAAATGATTACTTTTTAAGGTCTATATAATCTGATAAAGTATTAATATATTTAAAAACAATTTAATTTAATTTTAATAAATTAATATTATCGTATATATCCCAAAAGAATATCATACAGCTCCAAAGTATACATATTTGGATTTATTACTAGATATTTCAAATCCGAGTTAAATCGACATTTAATTTATATTAAAAATCCTTTTATTATATAAATAAATCATTACAATATATAATCAATTGCATAAAGACTTTCTGGAAATTTGATTTGGACATAACTCACAATCTACAATTCAAAATCTCGAATTTTCTCTTTTATTAGAAAAATGCAGTTCAATGGATTTGAACGTTTCTTATTTCAAAGAAATCTGACTTATAACGAATCATGTATATCAATTTAAAGTTCAAAACATAATATTATATACTACCACGACGTTACGAGATCGTTTTAAATTATATTATAATTATACGTTCAAATTCGTTATTATAATTCAATTCTAAACTAAATCAAATCCTATAAATTATCCAATTCACACAATATTGCGAATTCTACTATTTCCGACTATTTCGGAATTTATATTCAATTATTCCATTATTTATATAAATTAAATATAAATATTTTTTAACTTGAGTCATTTTAAATTACCAAATTGATATTTTAAATAAATAAATAAATTGATTATTCATTCTTAAGAATATGGATTGTTACATTCTTTCCCGCTTAAAAGAATTTCATCCTCGAAATTACTAAGGTAGAAAAATCATACAAACCTTATTAACTAGGTTGAAGTCTTTTTCTTTACTTCTTAACTACAATTTTAACTGATCCAATTTATTTCAATTAAAATATAAATTCATTCTCATTAACGAAAATTTTCTAAAACCTTAAATTTTCGAAAAATTTCGCTAGCGTCTCCTTTGTACGGCTCAATTGGTACCACTACAACTCGCCTCTCTAGGCCTTCTCCAATCCAAAATAAAATAAAATTGTCAATCGGCTTACCAAATAGGCTCGTAAAAATCTCATACCGAATTACAATATAAACTTGTACCTTTTTGTCGGGCATATCATTATATCCTTTCCATATGCTACCAATTCAGCATATACCAATGTCATCTCAATCAAACTCCAATTAGTTCTTATTTTCAAACCCAATCATTCACATATACCCAAGTCAAATTACATCCTCAACTCAAATCCCATTCTCAGTTTCATCTTTTAACTTATCAATCCAACTTACTTAAACTCGCTAAGTTCCATCCACATATTTCATTAACTAATCAATTCCTCTAATCAGTTATCCTCATCCCAAAATCACAATTCTACTTTCTATTTCAAAAATCAATCCATTTGCACACCTGAGTCCAGTTATATACCAAAATCCAATTTTACTCGATGTTACTCTATTTTAATTCAGTTTCCACTTAACTAGCTTTAATTTCAATTCCAATTTGCTTCCATAAATTTCCCTTTAATTTGTTTCTAATCCATCACTTTTAAACTCGAAAATGAACATTAATGATGTGGCCAGCATCATCAGGGTTATTTCCCAGCGGCCGAAGTGAGTTCAATACTATTTAACTTCCAAAACCCATATTTAAACACTTACATTTTGAAATATATTTCAAAATACCATTCACAATGCTTGTAAAACTATTTAAAATCTCCAAGGATTTTAAAATTCTCATACATTTAATACAAGTCTATTTACAAACATTTTTCCAAATTTCATGAATTTTAGTTCCAATTCTGTTTTAATTTTAGATTTAATCCATCTGATTTTATAATTTACACTTACAGGATTTTTGATTGATTATTTATAAACATTTCAATTATAATCTTATTTGATTATAATAATAACCAACACATCCAATATTATAATAATTCCAATATTAATCATTCTTTATATCAAAATATATTTTGGGTAAAATTATTTCATTTACCCACTTTCCAAACATTCTGTGTCCGTTCATCGTACTCGAGCATTTAGAAATCTCTATCGATATAGTTGATCATACCGATCGATCAGAATTCATAAACCACTTAACAAATAAATCTCCACAATATAAAACCATTTCTATAAAATCTACAAATACTTTACCTCGTATATATACACTCAAACTCTATCTTGGATATTGCTAACCCCATCTATATTAAGTTACGCAACAGAGCGAAGGTAATCACTTAACCTTCAGCTTTGATACCACTATAACGAACTGGGATTTTCGACCCCAAAAATCGACAAAAATCATGTCAACTATTCAAGCATCGAGCATACCAGATCATTAACAAAAAGAAGTTAGAGGGGGATAAATAGTAAAAAAAGAAAGTTAGAATAGAAGAAGAAGATCACAACAGAACAAAATCAGAATAAACATGAATCTCACAGCGGGATGAATAAAATATTTTTTATAACATAACTTTTGAAATATAAACTTATAACTATATACACATACCATTTCAGAGTACAACACATAACATCACAACGGAAATAAACAATAGCTATAGAATGTTAAAGCCTCCTGCTCCAAGATCTTCCAAGTATCTGTAAAACCCCGACTACTTGACTGCACGTGCAAATTTGGCAACCCAAGAGTTTAGGGTAGAACAAAACAAAATAAACTCTAGGTCAGACATGGGACTAAACTCCAACCACTTGGTTTAAATTTTAAAATCCTTTTTAAAGAAAGGATAACCGTAAGACCGATTAACACATAAACATAGATGGTTTTTACCTTACGATAAACCAAAATATTCTTTATATCAAAACCCTTCTGATATTATAATATTGTCTAAATCAAATAAATAGCAATCTAGTAGAATGCTTTAATCTCATGTTCTACATACATAATATATAATCAAAACCCACGGGTGCTTATTTGGTAATGGATTCCAACTGGCAAGCTATGGGACCACCTTCTGACAGTGTATCTCTAGAGAGGAATACACCGGGTTCAATAAGAACATCTTGCAACCCAGGCTAAATATGACCGGTCACTCATTTCTCTTGAGTGTATCGTATGTATTATCACCAACGGTTGGGATCAGCAGCCGTTTCCCGAAAGGGACAACATCGAAATAGATTAAAGAAGAAAATTGATTTCTCTAGATAAGGTGATAATACACCATAATTGGGAGCTACCCACTTAGCTATCCGACCTATCCAAATTTATACCATTTCCCAGTTGTGAGGCTTGAGGTCATAATGTATCTTTTTGACAAATCAAACCTTTATTTACTTTGAATGCCACATCGTTATACCCGCCAAATCGCAAATTGATTTCTCCAAAACTACCACGAGTATAAAGCTAAGAGAAACAAAATCCTCCACCACCAAAAGTAAATACATTTGAAGAGATCAACTTACGCGGTCTATCAGATATACTCTATCTAACATTTTTCCATACAAGTTGTCCTGGGATTGGACAGACATAAGGCACTATTCTGTAAACCCATTTTAGGCAATTTCTACTTAGGATTTTCCAAACAACCCTTGCATAAATTCCGTCTTAAATTTTCTTCATCATATTTGAATTGCAATGCTAATGCACTGACGGAGTGGTTTTCATATAGTAAATCCAATTCTGGTCTCTCCGTATTGATGATGGAAAAATGGTCAACACTTTGATAGTCGGTTATTTAACTATTAAAGGAAAACATACATACACACAACGATCTTATTTCCAAATGAAAATTTTATCGATCAATCATTAATCAACAATTTTCCTTTTAAATTAATTCATTTCCCCATTTCCCGTTTCCATATGTTCATAAATTCTTATTTTCTAAATTTAAGAAATATACGTTATTAATATTGAGAAACATTTCCATTCCTTATTCATGCATCACTATCATCCCACATCTATTAGTCTTTAACTGTAACTAGTACGTGAACAACTTCCTAAGTATCAACTCCAAAGGCGGAAACCAATATCAGATCGACACTCAGAAAGCCATTCAACTTAACTAATCTCCAGTCATTTTCCGATTCCTTTAACTCCAATTTAACTCCTATTTCGAAACCCAATTTCCTTTATAAAAGTTTTTATTTGCAAATATTTACTTCCACCCGTTATTCACTTCAAACGTGAATAATATTTCTTTTCATACAATCAATCAATCTTATTTCGTATTTAAAACAATATCTCAAATCCAAATTTTCTTTATACTTCTATTTATAGACTATTCATAAAAATCTTATTTTATTTCCAACAATTATAATCTCATTGATAATTCCCTTTATAACAACTACGTTCAGATTCAATTTCAAATCCCAGTGTTAAAACCAATTTTTACTTCTCTATATAAATTCAGACTTATATTTTTATTTATCCAGTGATAAATATATTTTTATTTATCCAGTGATAAGTATATTTTTCTTAATTTATAAACATCGTTTACAAATTATTCTTCTCAATTTATTTGTTAAAAACATATTTCTATTTAATATCTACTTTAAATCAATCTTCTCATAACTCTTTTATAACTTACAATTCCCTTTTATAATTCTATTAATTTTAAAACAAATCATATCCATTACATATAAATATTAATAACTTTCAATAGAAGTTTCTTATTTAATTTACAAATATTTCCTTTTTATAAAATCTATTGATTTTATAAAAATCTTAAATTTAATACCAACTTCTACCATTCCTTTTTATAATCAAATATTACTTATGGCATTTAAAATACCACATAATAAGGCCCAGCACCATCCAAATACACAAAATCAATTTTAGATAATATATCACGTCATATATCATAATATATTAAAAACAGTAATATAAAAGTTGAGGAAGCTAGTTGGATCCCTCCAACCTATTTCCCTGCATCCACAGATGTTAGTCAACCTAAATATCATTTATTTCATATCAATATGAAATATAATAATGAGTAGAATCAATATTTAAGCAATGTTTTATATATATAACAGTATGTATAATTTTAGATAATTAATTAACAAATCATCCAAACGACCATCACGCACGGCGTTCAGTCACTTTTATCAATATTAAATAACATTTATGAAATTATAAATCTAGACAGAGTTGGTGAGTTTACTCACTTTGGTGGTTTTTCGTTAAATAATGATAAACATCATTGATTCGATTAAGACGTTCAATTTTCCTTGAAATTCTCACATACTCCGAATCATTCCAAACTTCATGAGATCGTAGTATTTGTCATTGCGATTCCAACCTGATTTGTTTCACTGAATTCTGATCACCTATGCATAAGATATTGCATTTATACGTTTGTGTACGCATTCATATAATTTAATTTAAATGATTTAAATAATTTGGCCCTCACTCTTTTCAATAACGTCAGCCCATTTTATAACTTCCCACCCAACCCACGATTATCATCTTCCTCTTCACAAATTAAAACGCGAATTCCAGTATTACTAGTGGCCAATTTTGTTCTCCTCTCCTACCCTTCTAGGTCCATTTCTACCCCCATTTCACCTCACACAGTGTCCAACCGCCTTCCCTTCACGAATGCTATCTTCTCCACACCATCATCTGAAGTTATCCCTCTATCTGCTCACTATGGCTTCGCTACAGACAATGACACTAATTGTGTCAAAATCCCCCCAAGATTTCCCAACCCATGCTACTTTCTCCTCTGATTACAAATACATCATCTAACCCTTGCATTAACGCACCATCACCACAAAATCCTAAGTCCTAAGCTTAAAACACCATGATGTTCAATTAAATAGCAAAAATAAAATTGTCGAAACCCAAGATAGTGATCGCACCCTGTAAATCTTGGTGTAATTGAAGCTCAAATGCTCATGAAATCACAAACAAAACCATATGATTTTTTAAATTTTTATTTTATTTGTTTTAGAATTATGAAATGAGGATGGTTGCTGTAAGGAAGATAATAGTGGCGGCGGATTTTATTTGTCCAGCGAATGAAAGGGTTTAGGTTTAAAAGAGGTTAAAATGATATTTATAGGTAGGGTATAATATTTTTATATTCATTATTTTATTAATTTTTGTTCTATCGTTGTTTGCATTCGTTAATTAAAATTTGTATGATCTCATATGATGTCCAATTTCGGTGAAACTGGACATACAGCTATGGTTTGACATTACAGACCCAACGAAACTTGTTTCATCGAACTCCTATTCCGTTTGCACACATAGCATTATCTTAAAGTCAAATTATTGATCGGTTCATATTTAAATCCTGCACAGTCACAAAACAACTCCAATTGGTGTGAAATCTGGAATCTAGCAATAATTATTCATTACGGATTTTGTAAAATTAATTTCATCGAAAACGGAGGTCGTTTGCAAAAATGATTATTTTCTAAGGTCTAAACAAACCAATTAAGTATTTGTAACACCCCGTAATTGTAACAACACTAAAGGGGACAAATTAAAGAATAATTAATTTATTCTTAAGAATAAAGGAAAACAGACTGCGCCATTGCGACCGTCTCGTAATTCTGGTCATGATAGACACCAAGTTTGCGTAAAACGAACTTCATATGAAGAAGTTATTAAGCCTTGAAGTTTGTATGCATATAAGAAGAATATATATATATATATATATTCAAAGAATTTAAAATCAGGAAATTGGAAATTAGGCGCGTGTTTTTGGGGGGAAGGTCAACCGTTTGGGGTCTCGGGTCGACCCCGAGGTCGACTCAGGCAATATGGGGTTGACCTAGGGGTCAACCCCTGGGTCTAATTGGCCGAATGTACCTGGACATGAGAATCATCTAGATTCAGGGGGCAGCAGCTATTTAAAAGACCCTAAACCTAGTTTTTATTCCTTTGAAAAATCACGGTGACGGCGAGGCTCTGTTGCAACTTCGATTGAATAGTCTATTCTTCTCCCAAATCAATTCAATGATTGCTACAACAACGAATTCAACGTGTTCTTCGCAGTAATTTGGATCCATTTTCTTACTTCTATTCACTGTGAGTATTTTTGAATCTAAATATGTAGAGGCAATCTTGATATATATATAAAATCGGATCTTGAATCATGCCTAAATCAGTTCTATTATGAGATATTCACCAGATCTGTTCTTATATGTTTATATCGTTACCATGTCAAATCTTGTCATAATATGTCTATTCAGTTTTTATGCCTATTCCTACCAGTTAATTATTGATTCGCTATTATGCCTGTTTTTGATTCTTTTCTCTCCCTCTTTTCCCTTTTTATATTCATATAGTCAGGCTACCTTCGAGCCTAGGCCTAACGCTGAAATATGCGAACGCGTGAAATTGGTAATCGCTAGAAAAGAATATTTATTTGGGGCATAAATTGGAACGTATGTAAATATGAAATTGGGCATAAATTGGAACATGTGCAAATATTTATTTGGGACATAAATTGGAACAAACGTAAATATGAATTTTAGGCATACAATGGAAAATATATGAATATGGATTTGGGTATAACTTGTATTGAAATGGGTGAATATGGACATGGGGCATAAATTGGAAAATATGTGGATATGGGTTTGTGCCTAATATATACATAAATATATATTTATTTATTTATTTATATATATGCCTTGATTTATGACTTGAGAAAAAGAGCGTTTGGTGGATAATAAACATGAATTGAAAAGAGGCATAAAATCCATAATTTAAATAGGGAAATTATTAATATGAATATGCCTAAAATAATGGAACTGTGATAACGCTTAGACACGAGGTTAGATTGCACTTGTGGTATAAGTCTGCCCGGAGCTGCCCTGCATATCCAGCCACCACAAGTGGTTAATCTAATGTGAGGGTCTAATGCGTAAGGGCACTATGGCACGAGGTTAAGTCTAAACTCGTGGTTTAAGTCTGCCCGGAGCTGCCCGACATATCCAGCATCCACAAGTGGTTGATTTAATGTGAGAGGTTTGGGACATTAACATGTATGAATAGAAAAAATATTTTAGGTAGACTTGTCCTAAGGACAAATGGAAGTTATAACATAAGTGTTACAAGTGGGGAAAGGGACTTATTAGTAAACCTTAGTTAGTGAACTAAGTTAATAAGTAAACAACGATAAGTTGTGGTGACAAAATAAGTTGGAATCTTCTATTACTTATACTGAAAAGAGAAACCAAACGTTTATTGGCTTGACACGTGTTTACTTAGACGGGAAATAAAATACGTTATCTTCTTTTGTTTCTTTCCCCCGTTTTCAATTCCTGAACCGATTTTCGAATTCCCAAATCACATCCATTACCTTTTCGCTCCTACTCAAAAAAGATCTGCTTCAAATTCATTTTCTGACTGACCGTCTACAATCTCTGACGAAGTCCGATCTTCTACCTAAATCCATTGCGGTGCAAAAGTTGGGGGATACACATCCCCTTCTGTTCCTTTCCCACGTTTTCAATTCCTTAACCGCTTTTCCAATTCCCAAATCACATCCATTACCTTTCTTTCTTATTAAAAACCGATCTCCTTCAAGTTCCTTTTCCGACTGACCGTCTACGATTTCTGACAAAGTCGGATCTTATACCCTAAATCTACTGCGACGCAAGAATTGGGGAATACACTTTTGTACTGATTGCGGCAAGATCTTCAATACTTTATGTGCTCAAGGGCTGGTTCACTGGAAGAGAAACCAAAAGCCCTGTAACGGCATGACTACTTTTTCTTAATCCACTCAAAAGCCTAATTATTTATAGTTTTTATCACATATTTTGGATGAGCTTCTATATGTTTTGTTTCTAAATTTTCAAATCGGATGCTCAAAATTTGGGTATTAAGAAGAAGAAATTTCCAAATTTGGGTATTAAGAAGAATTTTTTTTGGTGCTTTTGGTGACGCACTAAATTTATTTGAAACTAAATAGACTGTTTCATCCTTGCATCTTTTTTTGTAACGTCTATATGTATGTAATGATAAAAAATTTAATGTTCTATCAAATATCGTAACTTCTTAATTTTCTCTGTTCACACATGTCAAACTTTGTAAAACATCATTATACACCTCACTTTAAGGGGTCAATCATTGTTTAGTTATTTCGTATTTATCGTATTCATTTCATAAAAAATGTATCTCTTATTGATTAAATTTTTGCAAATTAACCGTTATTGTTATGGTTAGTACTAAATTATTATGTTTTATTGATCGTAAATTGGTATTTTTGGCTAATTTAAAATTTTGAATTCATGATTCATTTCTATCTACATTGGTTCCGTTTATGGATGCAATCCCTCTATCGTGATCAAACATTGTAGAAGTAGTTGGATTGAACTTCTGCTATAAATTTGGATATGGAGAGGAAACAATTACAAAGTAATAAAAGAGAATGGTGTATTTATAATAAAAAAAAAATCCTTGAAAGTTTGGTTTCTTCTTGATAAGCAAATCAAAATTTTGGACGATTGCAAAGCTGCTTATGAAAAAGGGATGTCTTTCACATTATAAATCCTTTCTTCATATTTGCTGACAAAATACTTGAAAAATGAGCTTTTAAATGATTGCAGCTACTTTCATTTTTTCAAACAACGCTACGGATTTAAGAAATTAATACAGCAATATACCACCTTTTGTGATGAAAGCTAATTTTGATAATGTCACAATTTGAAGGAAACCCGAGAATTTAATCATATAATGATTTTCAAAATGATTACTATATATATGTTTTATATTTGGACCTATATACATTTCACAGCAGTTTTTTAATATATCTTATATTTGCTACATATAAAATACCAGATGAATGATTTTATTGCACATATTTTGAGCAATGAAGTTTAGAGATAGAAATTTTGATTTTTGTTGAAATTGAACTTTCACAGGAAAATCAAAAGTTTAATAATAATGATTAGATTTGTTATGTTTGGGGCCATGATTACAATCTGTATGTCATTTTCTCATGTCCTGTAAAAGTGGATAATATCATGTTTGGTTAATCTGATCCAACGTCCGGTGTAACTTCTTGGTTGAGTGCATTTATCCATGGAAATTTCTGTAAATAAGACAAAATTACACTAATATAATTCATCATGAAGGCAACTAGGATACAAAATACAAATTAGTCCATTAATTTAGATGAAGATTTTCTCTTTTTCATTCAATCTCTTCCAAATTTGATTTTAGTTCAGTATGATAAAGGTGATGATAGGCATATCGTTGAATAATACATGTATAATATATAATTTAGTTGCTAATAGAAATTGTAATAATAAATCGTATATACCTGAATCATAATTTCTACACTATAAACTGTGAATGTACAAGTGATAGAGCTCTACTACTATTTTTCTATGTATATAAGTTTTCAAAATATTTTTAACATATTTAAATTCTTAATCCTGAAGTGAAGGGCTACTAGCTCTACCAGTTAGTGTTATGGCGCTCTAGGCTTAGGTTCTAGAGGTCATCGGCTCGAATCCTTTGAGGTATTAAAGTGAATGATCTATTTGATATAAACATTGCTCTTGCTATCAAATAAAAGTTTGTAATCAACAGAATGCTAATATATTAGGTTTAAACTTTAGCAGATGTCAATCTTTCAGACAGTACCATCGTGGTCGCATGAACGGTTTTGGTCACTTAATACTGAAGATAGGACTGGATTCATTATACCAAAATATTGATTTTTTTAGTTCATTTGTTGAATACTGGCCTTTTATGTAATGTATGAAGAGCCTTGGGTTGGCTGAAGGTGCTGTTGCAAAGTAGTATTTTATATTATTATTCGTTGTCGTGACTTAATAATGGATCTAAATATGTAGAGGCAGAAAAAGGAAAAAAATCCCTCAAAGATCTTTGTATTCAACTGAACATATTTCAGATCGAAATAATATATATTTTAGGCTAATTTATGGTACATGGTATATGTGCAGAACTACACTTCTATAACGTATATCAGTTATTAATTTTTATTCGTGGTGCATATTACATATGTTGAATCAAACTACTAGGAAGTGCATTAGTTAATTTTTTTTATTTTTTGTTTTATACTGCATATTTTTTGGATTATTTCTCATATTTCTTTTTATTAGGGTACGTACAATTAGTTTGACTCAAATTTCCATGTCTTACATTTGTTATCCTGTAAATTGTTGTTCTAGGTTTAGGTTATATATACAGTAGGATATGATTATGTTACCAAATAATTGGATGGTAGGCCTATTAATCCCTTTTTCACTTCTAAGACATTGTGTCATGATATTATATTTTCATGATTGTATTGACCTAAATTTGGTCTCATTCGTGTTACTATCGATGAAGGAGTTCTTGCACTTTGAAATGATAGCGATCTGGTTGACTGATTGTTCTTTGTCGTGACACTAAATATGGGTATGCTGGGCACCAATGATCAAATTTACTAGCAACTTCTACATTCACTTGGCTTTAGGGGAGTTAAAACAAAGGTTTAAGCTCTTACCATGTTCTTTATCAGCCGGGTAAATGAAAACTTAATTTTGTACAAATGCTGATAAATGCAACCGTATGTTGCACCATAATGACCAAACAAAGGGCGGAGGATCTTGAAAATCTTCCACCGATTTTCGGACTTACCATGCCCCGTGTTTTATGATAATCTATCGACTACCCAATTTTTATAGTACTATATGTTACATACATGCATTATAATAGAATAATTTATGAAGTCTACTTATGTGTTTTAACATTTGAGAAAATATTTTGTTACACAATTCATTCTTCTTTTCACCGTTTTACTCCTTTCCACTTATATATGCCGCTAAGTTACCTTTAATTGTCCAGATAAACTAATAAAAGTCTAATTTATTTCTAGCTCGATGCCATTAGTGGTTGTCTAGGTCAAAAGAAATTATACAAATTATATACTTACTGTAAACAGTGGGATGATAATTAATAGTCATGTAACGACCCGTGTTTTTGACCGTCAAATATTTAATTTAATTTATTTATTTTAAATACTATATTTGGAATATCGATGGAATTAATATCTAATTCGCTATTTAAAACAAAGTTCGACGTTATATATTTATATAATTATAAATCAAGCTTGAAAATGGCGTGCAGTTCGTAAATTCGAGTTTGAACTTCAACTGGACATACAGAGTCTGATATAAGTCGGATTTCTGTGAAACAAGAAACGTTGGGAGCATGTTAATGATAATTTTCATATGAAAGAGAAAAATCCAGATTCCGTGTTATTGGTTGCGAGTTATGGCTAAATCAAATTATGGGAAAAACGCTGTGGAAATCGTTATCGGCCGTTAAAATAGTCGTTTTGCAAACGGACTCAGATTTCGATGAAATCAGTTTCATTGGGACCGTAACGTTAAATTATTGTACGGTGGTGAATGGCGTGGAAAACCGATGTCGTATGTGACCATGGTAGCTATAAACGCTCGTTCATTTTCTATAGCATGTATTTAAATAAATAAAAGGATATTTGAGTGTAACTTGAGCAGACGATCGAATTAGGCCACGAAACCAGTTCCGTTGAATTCGTATCGTCGATTAGAATCAGGATAGGTATATAGTTTGTTATTTTTAGAGATCGAGAAATTTGGCGTTAAAAAGGGTAGGGCGGTTCGGGGTAAAAACAGCCTATCGGGCAAACAGCCTCAGAATGCGACGAAACTAGTGCCGTTGGGTTCGTATCAAAAAGTTATTGCAAGATATCAAGGTTGCAAGTTGATTCGATTTAGCTGGTGGTTGTGGTAAATTAAAAAGCGTGTTTATTTCTGGTTTTATAAGGGAATTTTTTTCAAACGAAGTCGGATTTCGACGAAACTTGTCCCATTGGGTCCAGAATACCTTTTTACATTAAGATTTGTTTTTTTATCAGTAGACGGAAATCAGTTGTAGTGATTTTTAACACGATTTCTCCATGATGAAGTTTCATACATTATTTTATTAATAAAATCCATCCCTTCTTTTCTACTATACATCTTTTTACTTTCCTGTACACTACCCAACTAGCGTGACCACCATGCATGCTACCCAAGAACCGTGTTCTTACATTTTCTCTCCTCTCCACAGAAATATATATATATATATATGAGAAACAACGTACATGCTAGCTCAACTGTCACACGCAGACCTACTGTATACATTCGTTCATTTCTTGCGGACAAAGTCTGTAACCTTGCCAGCCAATATTTAATCACGAAAGTGACATTCCAGTCACCGTGCAGACAAAGGAAGGAAGACGCAGACCTATCCTAGCACCCTATTGCTAACAAAACTTGTACGCCACGGCTTCACGCTTATAAATACTCACGGAAGCTTCTCCATCCACATCTCCATCCACACTGTCATCTCGCATCTCCTCCTTTCTCCCTTGCTGTATATACTTCAGTCCCTCTCCTTCTAAAAATATAAAATAAAAAGAAGAAGAAAGGAGATAAAACGAAGACAGACAAGGGATTCTCGTTACCGGAGACGTGAGGGAACTGGGGGATGAGAACGCTGGACATAGTAGCGAGGAGAAACGTGGCCAGAAGGTGTACAGGTGTGAGCCTCGGGGTTGGCGGATGTGTGGGTGATTCCGAAACAGGAGAAGAGGAGATATAGTAGGGGGCTTGCGGTTTGGTTC
The DNA here is from genome assembly GCA_030737875.1 of Allium sativum. NCBI lineage: Eukaryota > Viridiplantae > Streptophyta > Magnoliopsida > Asparagales > Amaryllidaceae > Allium > Allium sativum. Next base: position 3,387 of record JASFAX010001757.1, on the reverse strand, counting down.
AACAAAGCATGGCGTTTCGAACAGTTTTTGCGTGGGGAGAAGTGTTCGAAGGAAGTGGGATTGCATGGCAATGCAGGGGCGCAACGTGAAGGTGTGGACATGGGGAGAGGTGTACGGTGTAGAGGAACAGAGGAACAGACGTGAATTAGTGGCGAGATGTTCTGAAAAAGGACTGGAGCGTGTGTGTTAGTGGTGAAGTGGGGTTTCCAGAAGGCAGCAGGCTTCGAATTATTTTGGGAAGAAATAAGTACTTAAATCAGATGGAACAAAGGGCGTTAGAACAGTATGGCAAACGCTTCATTATAGAACTGATCTGATCAGAGATGGGAGCTACTGAAGTGAACCGTTCCAACAGCAGACAGAAATCAGGTGAGTTAAACTCACTCAGTTACCATTTTTATATTTTATATAAATTGGGTATTTTTATTTTGTGTGCTTTGCTTGCCAATGGTTGACTGCTTTGCTAGTTATCTATTTAACTGTTGATTTAACCGATGAAATTAAACTGTGTTTAATTTCAGTGGAATACCAAATCGTTATTTTAACGATTGGACCCAAAGGAGGTAACTCACCCTGTTGGTTACGTTTATTTATAAGCGTGCTTAGTTGTTTGAATTGTTCGGTTATTTGATTGGTGCTAAATGGTTGATATTTATTATCAGTTGAATGTGATTAATTTGATTTGTTAATTTTGACTGCATGTTCAACATCTGGTTGGTTTAAACTAATAAGTGGGATTGGTTGGGTATTTGGCAGAGTATGGCCTTTAAAATCAATTGGGTTATAGATATTGATTCACCGTCAGATGAATCGATAGAGTTGAGGGTAAAAATTTATTTTAACCAGAGTTTGAATTTGAATTTTAATATTTTGAATAAATATTTTTATTTATTTAAGAATTTGATTTGATATTTATTTGATAAAGTAAATATTGATACCAATCAGACTACAAGTAGTTGAATAAGGGATGAATCAAATGGAAACTTTGGAAATTATTTGTAAAGAAAACAATTAGTGGAATTATTTAAGTTAATTATATTTTTAATTAATTTAAGGTGAGGATAAATTAGAATCGATTAATGAGGTAATCGAGTTTTGAGTAAATTAAATCGACCGTGTTGAATTGGAAGAAATTTTCAAATTGATGCGTTTTGATTCAAATATTTAAATGAGTATTAGCTAAATTTAGATCAAGTTTAAAGGATTTACTATTTACTTTAGTAAATAAAGACTTAACTACTAAAATAGTTAGCAATCGAGGTAAAGTATATTTTAAACAATTTAGAGAATTACTTTTCAAAAGTAATCGAAGTAAAAATTGGAATAAGTGAAAAGGAAAGAATGGAAATAGGATTCCCAAAGGGAGAATGGTAAAACAGAGGTAGAAGGAGATTTGTGATAGTAAATTTGGGTAAAGATTGGGTCGTAGGGTTGTATAACCGAATACGATGTTTAATAGAATTTGATTTGAGATTTGAATAGAATATGGGTTTGATTTCAACTTATAGTGTCTGAGGGTAAGAACGTTGTTTGATCAAGGTCTGAGAGGTAATTAAAATACCCCAACTTGAACAACATCGGGATTATCTGAAGATAGTATTAGTTGGTAATCGTAAGAGACGTTAGTGGATATGTTTTGAAAATCTAAACAACGATTTTAGCGCTGTTGTTATAATATATGTTTTGTAAATCTAATATAGCGATTGTAGCGCTTTTGCTATAGTAAATCGATTGTAAACCTAAACAGCGATTATAGCGCTGTTGTTTTGTAAATCTAAATAGTAATTATAATGCTATTGTTATAACATATGTGCTATAGATTTCTTTGTTAAAACTAATGGATTTCCGAATTTAAAAGATGATTGGAAGGAAGATTTAATTTAGAAGTTGAATATAGTTAATCGAGCTAGATTTAGTCAAACATAGTTTTTTCAAGATGAGTGCCATTTCGTACGACTGCTAGCGTAATTCGCAGGGCTGCAGATAGCCTACGGCGGTCGGATGTTTCCTGAGGGAATCAGGCGTAACCATTGTGATCGCTGTGATCTAGAGTCAAGCGAATGGATTTAAATCGAGTATTAGTTAATCAATAGGAGTTAAATAAGTCGAGTTAATCAATTTGAGTTAACCAGTTAGAGTTAATCAATTTGAGTTAATCCATTAGAGTTAAATCGGATTAGAGTTATTCAAATATCGTATTTTCAATATTAAAGAGTTAGAAGTTTTATTTAACAAAAGTAAATCAGTTTGATTTAAAGGCCAAGTGATGCTGAATACTGAACCAGTGAACTCATTGGAGTGTCATGATTGAAACACTGTATATTTTGATAGTTAAAACACCGACTATCAAATCTGTCCAATACGATTGTTGGTATGGAAAGACCGGAATCGAATTTATATTCGAAAACCATTCCGTCCAACAAATACGTGAAGATCTCAGAAGACGATCAAGATGGAGCATTGAAGACCGTGGATCTTCATAAACGGAAGAACCACTAATATTCTCTGCCTGGCAAGCAGAGGAAAGCTGTGATTCTGTCGTGGTTGGAATCAACGGGTTGCAAGGACTTCTCGCTACTGATCCATGGGGTGATTCCTATATTGGATGCGGTAGGAGAGTGCCTTCGGTTCATCCTGTTCCTGGATGACGTATATGGACGAATGTATGACAGAGTATTTCCAAAGGATCACGTACGTTGATTTCTTCAAACGTGCTATGGTTGTTGGCGGAGAATTGCCGCTCTCTTAGCTTCCAGCTAGAGTATTTTTGTGGATATCAATTAGTGATATCTGATGGATTTGACGATGTGGCATTCAAAGTAAATGGCGACCAGATGTCAAGAGTTAATTCTGGCCTCAAGCCTCATCAACCGGGAAATGACAAAAATCGGGCAGGCAGCATGGCTATGTGGGTCGCTCCCATTAGGGTGTATAATCACCTATCTAGAGAAAATCCTATTGTTTCTTGTATCTATGTTTCGATGCTGTCCCTTATCGGGAGACGGTTGCTGATTCCAACCGTCGGTGATATACATTCGATACTCTCAAGCGAAATGAGGGGTCGGTCATGTGAGGGCCGGGTTGCAAGAAGTTCTTGTTGAACCCAGTGTATTCGTCTGTAGAGATACACTATCGGAAGGTGGACCCATACCTTGTCAAGTCGGAATCCAATTCCCAATAAGCGCCTGCGGTTTTGATTGTATACTATATATGTGGAGCGTGAGATGCAAGCGTTCCACTAGATTTTTAATTACTTGTATTTAGACATTATTATAATATCAGACAAGATATTAGTTTCAAAACTGTTTTGGGTTATCGTAAGGTAAAAACCGTCCGTGTTTATGTGTGGATTTGGTCTTACGATTATCCTTTTCTTTTGAAAAGATT